>VZRS01009984.1:65490-139652 GCA_013398055.1 Ifrita kowaldi | reverse complement strand
TAATTTAAATCTGATACAACTGGAAAGCTTAGTCTAGGTAACAGTTAATGTTTCTGCTACAGCATCTAGAACTATAAATAAAGAAATCTTACGTGGCTGAGAAGTCTTTGTGATGTTTCAGTCCTGTTGTTTCCTTGACAGAGTCTGGCAGAACTAGAAGTCCTTTGTAAGCACCTGGATGAAGGAACTGATCCAGCACAGGAAAGGTGAGAAGGTCCTCTTGGAGCTTGTCAAGAGCCCTGGGTGCCTCAGCCAATGCCAGCTTCTCCTGGAACAAGGAGCACGCGGTGTCTGGGGGATGCGTTTTCCATAAAGGTCATCATGCTTGTGGAAGCTCACGTAGATTTCTCAGTCATGGGGCATTACCAGGTCAGGACAATAAAGGCAAAATGCTTTTCTCTTTTTTTACCTAAATGATTCTAGATATTTTTTTATTTGCAGCTAGTCTTTGTGGAAGTGACGACACCCTGCACTAGGAATGTCAGGCACGAAACAGGAAAGCATCTTAGCTGTGAGTGCTTTCAGAAGGGTTAAAACCAGGGGCTGTGTCATCTGTAGAGCGGGGTCAGGACACAGTGGGGTAGGACCTTGTGGCTCAACATCATTGTGTTCTCATTCCTAGCTATTAAACAACTATCATCCCATCATAAGGGATGATACTTTTAGGTCTTCTCCTTTTCACTCCTGTTTTGTAATTTATGTTTAGTTATGATGAAGCGAAGATACTACTAAGATACAGCTTTTATAAAAGGTTGGTATACTTCATAAAACCTGATCAGCAGTCTGGTTTACTGATTATTTTTCCCACTTTGACTGATTTTCCCTGCCCTTAATTCACTTATTTTTGAATAATACCTTTCGATGTGTTTTTGTAGACTTCCTGTGAGCAGTTTCTGCCAGCAGTGTGCCTGTCTAAGCTTTCAGCAGGGCATCTCCACTGCCCCTTGAACAGAACTGGCATTCATAAGTGATGTTTGTTGTTAAAATGCCACTGTGTGGGGGGGAGCAGAAACTCCCAGGTAAGCACAGTAACCAGTGAGTGAATAGTCTGATTTCTCCTTCAGTTCTACTCTCTATTTACCAGTCCTGGTTTTCATAAGTTTGTCATTGAGTGAGAATGAGCATAAAGGTGATTCTGAGATCTTCCATCATTTCTCTGCAATTAACTCACAAATAGCATTTCATACTTTCAAAATTAAAATAAATATTGGCTCAGATTACTTCATATTTTAAAAAAAACCCCTACTTTTTTCAAAGTAGACTTTGTTTTTATCCCATAAGATGCTAGAGACATTCAGTTCATGTTTGTAAAGGATGAAAAGTGCAGATATTTCTAGTACACTGCCTGTCACTTACATACCACATTGCTCATGTTCAGCTCTTAACATTTATAAAATTCATGCCAGAGCAGCTTCTGATTTGCAGGACTGAGGGCCTACATAGTTTTCCTTACTTTTCAGGATCTGTGTTAAAGCCATTGCTAGATCCTAAAAGCACGAGCAAATGTGTGATAGGTCTTTATTAGTGTGGAAAGGCTTTGTCCCAAAAGCCCGTGATTCAATTTGGATTTTTAGAAACTTTGCACTGTTGTGGACAGTAGTAGCCTGAAACACCTAACTGAGAATCCACGTCTTCTGATGAAAGATTTCCGTGTTCTTTCAGGTGAAAATTAACTTGAATCAACTTGAATTTTATAGGTTTCAGCAGATTTTGAAACAGCTGAACTCCCTTCTAGTTAGAGCAGAATTTCTACCACTGCAATGCCCATTACCCAGTGGGATGATGAAGATTGGATTGAAAACATTCATAGGGCATCTTGCTGTGAAAACTTGAATATAGTTGGCTGTGAGAGCTGCTGTTCCATAGTGAAATAATCAGTGGCCAGTGGATGGGACCAGAATGAATAATTATTGTTTTACCTGCCAGTGTTCTCTGAATTCAAAAACTGCTGTCATGTGTCCTAGAATAACGACTGTGTATGTAATGTACTTTGTGTTACTAAATGTTTAGCTCTATATAATGATTTAATGTTAATTATTGTACTAACCATAATAATTACTGAAAAAAAATCCGTGGCTTAAGTTTCTATTAGAACTGTTAACTCGTATTCTTTACAGAAAACTTGTGTTGCCAATCTTAAAATGCTTCATTACAGGAAATTACATTCTGAACTGTATAGCTTCTTGACCCAAACTGGTTTGTTTTGTCATCAAGCTCTTATTCATGTCATTGCTAAAATCACAAAATTAGGATGGTTTGATGTACTTAAAAATCAGCTCATCTTCAGAGACATTATTGCTGATATAAAAAAAGCCTTTTAGGTAGGAAACAATTGTTCACTTCTGCCTTTTTGTTTGTTTGTTTTTTGTTTGGACCTCTTCGTTTATAGTTATTGGCATGTTATGTTCCTTGGTTTGATACTTGGGTGGAAGAAGTGGGAAGTGCTTTGCTTGAAAGAGATTGCCCCATGGGGAAGGGCCAGGGTGGGTTTGCTGCTTGTGTGAGGTTGTGGGGTCTGATGCCTCACAGAACTCTTAGTGCTGGCATGGTTTTTTCTTGGTTTTCTTTTTCAGAGCACTCTTTTATATGTGGTTGTAAAATAGCAGCCCTTGTCAAAACATTCGGTTTAATGCTTCATTTATGTTTAATGTTTCATTTTTCTTCAGCTCATATAGAAACACATTTCTGATGCATGTCTGTGTGAAGGTTCAGCCTTTCCCAACTTATGTTTTGAGAAAAAGCAATGGGAAAATTTAAGCTATTTGGCAATTTACTTGCAGGATCATCCATTATGTGTGCATGTGTTGGTGATCCTGGTAATTCAGCAAGGAAGCACAAAGTTAACAGTTTTTGTTTCTTGCCAGTGAGGTTCTCATTTGCTTTTCAGTCTTACTTTGTTTGTAATACTGTTCAAGTTAATGTACTTTCTGAGTTACTTTGGGAATGTCTAATAAAAGATAAGTTGCAATAATCTGTTTATTAAAAACAAACTCAAGTACACTTCTCCACTATTTTGCAGTTATTTTTATGAATGTACTGTAATTGTAGTTTGCATTTATTATTAAAATGATTGCAGTGTGACTCTTCAGTGTGCAGCTCATTAAAAACAGGGATTTAAATACAAAATATAGTTTCTTAAGAGATTTCTGTAGTTAAATTAAGAATTTCTGCAGAAAAGAAAATTAAGCCATAGATCTAGTGAATTAAATTTTATATAAAACTTGAAGAAATAATCCCTAAACAATACTAATATATGTAATAATTAGCATATGGTAGTTTCAAATACATATGCATTAGCATTCTGGGTTGAGGTTCATCCAGTGTGAATTTGAGTGTGATTTATGTTGGGAAAGGGATTAGCAACCAAGTCTGCAGTTCTTTTCCCAGCTCACAATTCACCACACAGCCTTTCACACCTGTGATGAAGGGGAGGTTGCATTTTCCATTTTTGCATGTTTGTGTGATCTAAGGAGCATTCCAGTGCACTGTTTACAGAATTTGAAATGTAAAAGGCAGATAAGGCAGCAGCGTAACTTTTGCCTGAGAGCTCCCCTAAATTGTCTCTTCTCATGTGGTTTGGTGCAAGCGACAGTACAAAATAGGTGACAGTGAGCAGTTGGCCCCTTGGTAAGCAGCCAGATTTGTCATTAGTTGAACTTTGGGTGATCTTCAGAGTTGTAAAAATGAGTGTGATTGCAACAAATAGCAGGAAAATGTTGACAAGGACGACTTGGTGTTTTGGACACCGGGGGAGCTGAGGCTGCAAACTGCAGCTGTAAAAGTACGCTGAGATCTTCCCCTGATTAAATGGCAAGGCCTAATTGCAGTTGATTTCAGTTGTTTTAACAAGGAGCAGGTTTAATTTTTCTATAAAAGCTTTGTAGTAGCTCAGTGAAGACAGTTAAATTTTATTAGTTAATTGCACAATTCTGCATTGCATCTGATTTTGAAACATTCCAAGGATCTTAAGCCCTGATGATTAGATTGTACCCTCACATGGAAGTATGGAATCCTCCTGCATCGTTTTTTAGACAAAAGTTCTCAGTGATGGAATGTATCATTGAGCTCAAACCAATGCTTTGTAAACTACTGTGGAGGGAAGAGAATTAGTTTTTTTTGATGGGTAGCATTACAAAACTTTGTATTTTTGAGAGTGCCCTCTGATCTTTTTCATCTATGCACAGATTAATTTTTTTCTAGCAGTTTGAATTTCATGCAGCCTGCCTTTGAAGTGCTGGAATACTGAACAGACCTCTGAGAAAAGTGTAGCGGTGAATTTCTGGACTGCAGTTCCTTGGAGTCTGTTTTCAGATGGGTTTGTGTTATCAGACAATTCTTAAAATTTATGATGAGGAGGTTTTTTTCAGAGATAATTAGGGAGTTTGAAGGTCTAGTTCCATTAATGTTGATAGCATTTGGCACGAAATCCTTCTAAGCTGCTTAGGAAGTTTCATCCTAACAATTGCTCTTCATTCTAGAAATGTTGGAGAATATTAACTACGATCTGATTCTAGTAATGCTGCAAAATGGCAACTACAAACCCTGAGGTTTGAGCAGTCCTGTCTTTTTCTTTCCCCCCATAGGGCGCTGTGGACCCCTGTGTAACAGGATTGATGCTCTCAGAGCTGACTCAGGAAATGGATCTGGTAAGCATGGTTTGTTTTTCCCTTCTGCAGGGGATGCTGGTAAAGCCTTTCATACAAATGGCTGGAGAAATATTTCTTACACATGAAGGGATTAAAACACCTTCCTTCCCCGACCAAAATACACATAGACACAAGAAATTCTTAGTGCAGGGACTCCACCAGTACCGCCTACAGGCGTTTCTCTGATCACAGTCACCAGAACTCGTAAAGCAAAGTGAACAATCAGTTGTGTTTCTGCTAATGACTTTCTTTTGCCGACATCTTAACCTGAGGAAGCGCCTCAGACCTGTCCATCCAGAACGAGGAACAACCTTGAAGGAAAAAAAGGAGGCGTGTCAGGAACCTGATGAGATCTGTGTTTAGTGCTGGGCCATAATTTTCATTTCTGGTGTCAAATAATTAATCTGCAGATCTCCATCTAGTTTTAGCAAGGAAGGAACACTGTTTATTCTGTCCTTACTTTCCTTAGGGTGATTATTCAAGACCTTCAGCAAAGCATTTTAAAAGAGCTGCCTCATTTTGTGACCCCTCTCTGAAGGACATGCTGGTGCTCATGTGCTCTTTTGAAGGAGGTGAGGCTTTTCATGACTGAACCTAAATTGCTCACATCGTAATTGTCCCTTAATTTTTTCTGAATTGATGAATTCTGTGCTTAAATGGATTACATGGTAATTCAGCTGGTCTGCAGCTACTTTTGTCTCTCATATGTTGTGAGGTTTGTCTGAATGACATCACATGGGTTTCCAGATAGAAATATAAGGAAATTATAAATGCTGCCTTTAAAATGCCAACTTTAGTATAGGAAGCCATTTTTAGAAATATTTCAGTGTCTATAATACACTGAAAAATACACTCAACTATAAATGTAGAATCACTAAAATAATTAGGAGAGTTTAAAGGTTAAGAAAAGGCTCGTGGCAGAACAGGTCATGCCTATACAAGTCATGCAGAAATTCAGATTTCAAGCCGAATTAATAATTTAGTGTCAATTCTGGCATGATGCAACAGTAATTATCAGGGTAATGAGGCATCTAATCATACACAGATGATATTAATTTCTGTCATCTGAATTGAAAAACTTGCTAATAAACTTGAGATGTGACTTTGAATCTAAATAGGAAGCAGATGAACTAGTTAAAGTTGTTGCATTTGCATTTATTTTATTGCTTTTCTAGGCAAAATTATGTCGGTTTTCTTTCTAATGTTCACGAACTGTGTCAGTGATTAATGACTGATGTTTTCAGTGCTTTTATATTGTAACCTTCAGGTAGTAATTGCTTTCAAGGTAAATGTTACTTAAATTACTATAGTTACAGAAGGATCAATAAAATATTCTTACTCACAGGATGTTGAGTATAGACTTCCAAATCCCAGCAGCTTGTTCTGCTTGCGAAGTACATTTCATTCTGCCACCGCAGGGGCTGTAAAGCAGTACAGCCCCTGCCAGCTGTATTTATACAGATGTTGTAGAGAGCTCCATTCAGAGTGCAGACTGTTCAGTTCCTTGTTCCTTGGTGCCAGGTTTTCCTGGAGATACCAAAGGAGCAGAGTGAGGGCAGATTCTGAAACTCCTGCTGTTCAGCAGCCTGGACACCACACTGAGGGTAACCCACTGCTGGGTGCACAGGACATAGGTCCCACCCTGCCCTGGAGTGGCTGAAAACCAGGAAACATTACAGTTTAGTTCTTGCAGTGAACGTTAGCACTGCCTTACCTAACGGTATCAGTGACATGATGAGTTTTACCTCATTATGGAAGTATTTTATGCAAAGGGATTATTTCACCAGGTTTTTAAAAATTATTTATAAGCCTGGGAGCTTTAGCTTGATATGGAGGCTATCTCTGAGGTGGAAATAATGATTTTCCCCTTTCCTTTAAGGACATAGTATATCTTTTATTGTAGAAGGATTTGTTTTTCTCCTAGGATGTGTTCTCTTGCTGTGCACTTTGCAGCTTTATATCCAAACATTTTCCTTTTCATAATTCTTTTTTAAAACATGTTCTTTGCCGGTGACCTAACAAGATTTCTTTTCTCCTTAGCTCTTGGCAAGACCTTTAACCCTTCAGGATCAACAGCAGCAAACCTAGCAACTTTTGAAGCAACTTTCGAAGCTTGTACTGAACTGTCTTAATTTTGATTTCATTGGGAATTCAGCTGATGAATCTGCAGATGACCTATGCACTGTGCGAATTCCAGCCAACTGGAGAGCGAGTAAGGAAGCATCATTGCTGTTTGTGACCTGATCAGTGCACCCACTGCACCTGGTGGATTGGGTAACTTCTTTTGTCACAACACTTGCAATTACAAAGTAATTCCTAATGTGCAGTAGAGTTTTTTGCTTGCTGGTGAGTTATTGGTAAACCTCTTCTGCTATTTCTCTTAGTTAGTAAAGGTTAGTATTTAATTTAGCTTTTAGACTACTTTGTGGGCCAAAAACTGTAGATTTGCATACGAGGAGTTGTGATTTTATGATAGGTGTAAGTAGGCTTTTTCTCAACCAAGCATTAATGATCCAAGTCACCTTGTGCCACATTTTCACTTCTTGCCTTTGTATTTTGCAAGTATTATACAACACATTGGCACTGATGTGTTTGTTTTAATGTCTTGTTACATCTTTAGAATATAGGCATGAGAGCTGTAAAAACTTTTAATTGCTGAAAAACAACATTTTAGTGCCTCAGGTGCCCTCAAGGGAAGCGGCTGCAACTTGATGAACATTTTTTGAAATGAAGATGTTAGCTTTCATTCTTTTTGCATTTGTTTGTCTGTAAAAATTGTGTAACAGTAAAAACTTTAATTTATTTTGTATGGCTCTGTTAAGATAAGTTACTTAGTTTTCAAGAAACTGAAGTTATTTATTGTAATCTAAGTGGTAAAAATATATTTAATGTGTTTTTTCATATACCTGTTTCCATCCTCTGTCATTTAAATTGTCTTTATAACTACTGGCTCTTTCCTAATACAGTTGTGGCTGTTGCATCTTTACAGGAGTAAAGGGTCTTGTTTTGAAAAGGTGAGACAGGTTACTGCATAATGCAGCTGTTCCTCTGCATGCTTTTAAATATTTGTGATGTATTTTGCTGCTCTTTTTGTTGAGTGTGAACCCTGGTTTTCTTCTATGGAGCAGCCATTTTTTCAGTAATTTGTATAATACCTCCTACTTACCTTTTTATTAGTTCCACCTTCTTCCATTCACCTATTGACTTTTATTTGGGAGAGCTTTCGTTGATGATCTGATTTCATTGATTAGCTGCAGTCTGAATTTACACTGCACTTCCCAGGCATGAGGGGCCAAAGGGAAACCATCAGCTGGAGTCTCTCAGCATCAGTGCTCTGGGGATTGCTGTTCTCTTAGGAAATATTCAGAGTGGTTTAAATATTGCTACTTTTCTGCAAACTAAACATTTGTGTTCATATTGAACAGCAGTATTATATCCCCTACATGTACATAGTTAAATTTAGATGTTTAATGGCTTTTAATGTTACAAAATAAGTCAATGTAATAGAAAGGTCTCATTTTATCATACTGTCTTGCTCTCTGTATCGATAGTGATGTGGTCATGGTTTACTAAAGCAATTAACAGTACTTAGTGATTACTTTTAGTCTATGGTAATGACTGATTTCTTTGGGATTTTTGCTGTTATAAAAGATAATTGCAGATTATTATAGCAATAATTGTTTTCTAAAATAAAATATGTCTGCTCAGTAATTGCAAAAGCAAATGGACTGAAAATTTTAAGTAGTGAAGGTGTGGTACAGGGAAAGAAGTCATACCTATTAATTGGGATTGTGCTGAGAGAAGAGGGTTGTCATCAGAAAAAATAACTGTGCTTGGAAATGAGCTCTGCAGTTTGTAAAAAGAAGGCAGATTTTTATTTTTAAAAAAGCTGTTGGCCACAGGGATGGCTGTGCTCTCTGAGGCAGTGAGCAGCACCTCACAGCTGCCCTCTGACACTGCCTTCAAATGTCCGTTCTTCAGTGGCTGCTGCTGCTGCTAAATTCAGGTGGGCAGTGTCTGTTCTGTGAGCCACTCCAGCTGCTCGGGGTTCTGCTCATGGGGCTGATCTCTCAGTGTCCACTGAGTGCCTGTTTGCAGCGCCACGTGCAGTGTGTCCGGTGGGCCTTCCTTGCTCAAGGAGCACAGGTCTTGAAGCAGGAAATGTGCTGGTTGTTGGAGAGCTGGAACTGCTCTTCTGGCTTGTTCGGAATGGAACAGGAGCAGTGTGAGCGGAGATTTAGTAGTCTTACTCATATATTTTGTTTTATCTCAAAAGCTGGCACTTGTTCCCTGTCACAGTGTTGGCTCAGTCTGTATTATAGTTTCATGTGGCATTAAAAAAAAAAAAGACTGAGATTTAAGACAAACCTGAATGTTTTCTATGCTTTGTTGGGATCATCTGCATATTATTGCACACTCTGCATAACCTCTCTGTGTATATTTGATCTCTGCATCTTTTTTGTGTGTAGAACACTCTGTATATACACTGTATATATGCTGTACTATATTCCTCTGACTAAGGCAGAATTACTTATGATGTACAGTCCTAGATCCAGGCTATGAGGGTACTGGAACCCCTCAGAACTGTTAATTGTTCCCAGTGGAAGGAGGCTGAATGTAAACCCTCTGGTTTAGGTTTTTCACAATATAATGCTGCAAAACATGAGGGAGACTGAGTGAAGATTTATGTAAACAAAGACCAGTTTATCAGAGATTTGAAACAAACACGAAATAAAACCTCAGGATTTTAGGCAGACACTATGCATGTGCTGATACATGCGTAGAAATATCCAAAATAAAATATCATGTGACAGTTATAACGTGAGTTGATTGGTTTTCTGTAGATTATCCTTTATGTAAAACTCTAGAATGATTTTGCAAGACACTGTATTCATCACGGTATTTTCTTCAGTGTTGTAAGTCAAGCTGTTGTCACTTTGTAAAATCCTAGAAACGAGGGCAAGGTATCTGGTTTATGTAAATATCTCACTTATTGTGAAGCCTTGTTTGTAGCTGAAGTGGAAACCCTTCCAAGTTGTCTTTTCTGTGTTGTTATTGTCACTCAGTTAATTTTAATTTATTGCAAAATGTATTTTGCCAAATGAAGGTGGAATCTAAAAGCAGCTTTACTGTTCTGTGGTCTCAGTGCCTTTCAGTTGAGGAAGAAACTTTTAGCAGCATCCTGAAGTTTTAGCAGGTCTGAATGTTACTTTACAATTCAGGTTGTAGTTTTGCTCTTACTTCAGTCTAGAATAGTGCATCCATCCTGAGAGAAGGTGCCGTTGGTTACTGGATTCACAGCTTCAGTGAGTGTCAGGATGGTCAAATTAAAGATATTCTACTTTAATGTGCCAGAGAGATTAAAACAATCCAGGTTTTGCAACACAGCAATGATTTTCCAGCAGAGAGAGGCCAAAATAATTCCTCTAAGTTTAGTGTTTGTAAACTGAAGAATTCCCTGTTTATAAAGAGGGATTTCAATATTTCAAAGTCTGTACAAAATACACCACAAACACAGACTCAAGGAGTTATTTATAGAACCTTAGCTTTACAGAAATTACAATTCTTACATTGTATTTTACTGGATAAGGACTTTGCCAGTGGGTCCTGTAAGTGCTTTATTGGAGACTGACAGCTGAATAATCTGGAAATCTGAAGGCAGGACAGCAGAGCTTGGAATGGATGAGCTCTGTCTTCCAAACCCCTTTAGAAATAGTCCACAAGACTTTCAAAACTGTGTGGTAGTTCACAGACTCTTTTTTTGAAGGGTATGTCTGACCTGTGACATATTTTACTATGTCCAAATCACTTTAAATAGTATGTTAAAATCACGAAGAATCCTTTATTTGAGATAGACCTAAAAATCAAATAGATTGTAGTGAGTCTCAATTGCTTTCTAATGCTGTAATAAGTAGATGTAACAGCCCTGCTGTAGGTGAAATTGTTCTGTGCCTTGAAATAACTTGTGGCAGGCCAGTGAGGATACTGGATTAATTGTCTGTTATCGAGTCTGAGTTTGCTTAATTTGTATTTTGTTTTATTTATAAGCAGGTTAATAGGCTCTTCTAGTTTATATGTCAGTTCTGCTCAGAATTCTGTTAGTTGATTTGTCTGGGTGGGTTTTAAGGTTGGTAAAGGGAGAAAGTGAACTTGTCTTGAAAGCAGTTTGATGCTGTATAGAGCTGCTGATGCCTTGAGGAAGTGTTTTGAACTGGCACAAGGGTTTAACATCATTAACTGTTCTTTCCTTTTAATGTAGGACGGCTGGCACGGCTTTTCTGTCTCATGGGTGGTTTGGGGAAGGACAGTGAACATACACCAGTACTGAAGAGCACAATGCCATAAGTGGAGAATTATCCTGTTGGTAAGTAGGACTTGTTTTGAATTGTGATTTTTTTTTTTTTAAATAGTGTTTAGTGTCAGCAGATATCTGGAATTTAAATGTTTCAAATTTTGTCCAGCTCCTGGTGATGGGTGCTCAAGGGCTGTACTGACTTTCTGTGGATTGAGACCATTCCACTGGCTTTAGTTTTTCTTGATTCATCATCCTGAGCACTGCAGGAGTCACTAAAATTGTCTTTTCGAAACTGCTTCAGAGGAAGGGAAGGGGATTAAAGGCAGAGATGTCTCTTCCTATAAGCCATGTTTAGCTATGCCCATGTAGCTAACTGCTTTCATCTGTGTGCTCCACAAATGTAAATTTTATTGTTGGTGAGTTTTGGTTGCTGTTTTCTGCAGTACTTCCTTTACATTAATTATTGTGGAACTATTGTGTAATTAATGTGGAATTATTGTGGGTGGAGAAGTGCAGAGGAGCTGCTGGTCAACAACTGAAAATTTAGACTTATTTTTAGACTAGAGCTTGGAATAAAAAAGAAGGCTCTAGATTTAAAAATGTGCATAACAGAGTCCTCTTTCTGCGGTGAGCTGGGGGTTATTGGGAATGACCAATTTCTTGTGGCAAAAACTTTCTTAATCCTTGTGCATGTTTGATCCTGTTCTTGTACATCCACTAGCTAACACATGAAAAAGGACAGGCAACTTAGAACTGGAGAAAAAGCTTTACTTTTTCTCCTTTGTTTCTTGCCTTCCTAATCTACCCTGGGGCTCTGTGGTGTTAGCAATCTTCCACTATGTTTTTATTAAAAGTGAAAGGTTTTAATATACAGGCTTACAGATGAAGTAGCTGCTGACTTCTAATCCAGTGACTGTATGTATCAGAACTGACAAAAAGTGAGAATTAATTTTTTGAATTGCTAGGGAATTCAGATTTCAAGGAATAGATAACAGAAGAACTCAGGAAGTTAAATAAAGGAATATTCCTTTTAAAAAAATTAATTAAATTTTCTTAGCTGACACAGACTGAAATTGATTCTTTGAACTTGGTCCTTATAATATGGAGATACATACCAAGTGTGGATTTAGGTCAGAAAACACATTGGTTCAGGTGTTTTAGGACAGACAGAAGTGGGAAGGAGCGAGGCTGACAGTGCATTATATCCTGCATATGTAAATTTGTTTCTAAGTACAAGAGCCTCAGTTTCCAGGGAGCCCAAACAGCTCCTCTGCACTTGCAGTTTGAGACCCCTGTTTCTCAAATTTCTGTTTCTTTCATCACAGAAGGGATGCTCTAAGAAAGAAAAAAATGAAACAGTTTTACGAATTCACCACAGTACAACACAAGCATCTGAGAAAATTTCAAATGACAAAGTAATTAGAAAAACATTATGTTGATGTTTGTGTTTAATCGTGGTCAATTAGCATAATTAGCATCTAAACAAAACAAAATCTTAGAAGAACCTTAAACATGGGCAAACAAAAATCGCTGATGGGTTCCTGAAGAGATTGGCTGTGACAATATAATTTCATGTGAGAATTCTTCCTGAAAATGTTTGTTGGTGTCATTAAGAGTTTTCAAGATGTTCTCTTTGATGGATGCCCAGTTACTCCAGCATAAAAATTAAAAAGTTGAACTGGAAGTTCTGTGGTTCTTGGATCAGTTCTGTAACACATGTGTGAGAGCCCAGCTTTAGCAAAGGTAAATACTTGTTGCAAACCACAACATTTGAACTCAAACAGTCTGTGCAGAAATGAACCTGCCAATATATCTCAGCCATAAAAGCTCTTGAGCTCAGCTGGGGGAAAATGACTGGATGGAGAGAGAGGGAACCACTTAATGTGATGTTCATCTGATCAGGCTTCCTACCATGTGTGCTTTGGAGTTTTGGCATGCAAGGAGTTAATATTTTAACAGCTATGTTCATTAAACAATTTAAGGTTACTTTGCATTTCAATTTTTTATTTCAAACATTTAGCTGGGTTCTGCTATATTGTGTTATATTTCACAGCTGGGTACACAAGATTTATTCTTTTAATAGTTCTGTTCTTTTGACAGTTATTCATTTATGTGGTTTCCACTGTATTTCTCACATTACTTGGCTTTTCTGCATTTTAAATACGGAAGAGGGAAAAGTAAGATGCATTTTTGAAGAAGCAGCAGTTAATTCACCTTAACTGTAGGGGACAGTCATAATGTAGATGTTATAAAGAGAATGTCAGTAAGATGAGATCAATTGATCTTGAGAAAGAATTCTGTTGGAGCCTCAAGCAAACCTTTAGCAAGAATTGTGACAGTGACTGAGGTTTGGTCTTACTTGTGTAGCTCTCCTGCCTTGCTTTCTGGTGGACAGTCCCAATCTCCAGAGTATTTGTACCTCTTCAGGTTTGAAATGTACTTCAACTTTCTCACTTAATATTAAAAAAAAAATTACACTATACTGAGTTACTTTTTCATTAAAGCAATGTGTTCCTTTCAGTTGTCAAAGCTGACTTGTTATTTTAAAATACGGTGGACTTCTCTAATGTTGCAGAACAGGCGGTACCCAGTAAAAGTGTACTGGTGCTGTAAAAGTGTACTGTATTTTCGTGAACAAAATTCCTACTGATGTCAATTCAAAGGCAATGTGGCTCTACAGTAGCTGTCATTCTGGTCTGTAATTTATTATTACATTTTTATTTTTATTCATTTATTCCTAATATTATTAGTATTAAGTCATTATAATTACTGTTTTCCCTTTATCCAGTGTTGAGGGTTTCTGTTTCACCTTTTTTCCTGATGAGGGTGTAACTGCCTGGAGAAGCCCCATCAAAGCACAGAATGCTGTCAGGGGTTGGTGTAGGAGATTGTACCCCAGGCTGTTTATGTCCATCCCTAGAGAGAGCTGGAGGAATATCTGTGTGTGGGTGAAGCAGCAGGCGAAAACGGGCGGTGCACCGTTTATGTTTAATCCCCTGGAGCTCCATCATCAGTAGGAAAAATGTCCAAACTGACCCTGTACCAGCTCAGCGATGGGCTGTGAATAAGCCTGGCTCTGCCATTGCACTGCATGGGGAGGGGTAAATGGTTAATTACTGGGTAAAACGCTGGCTAATGTTTCCAGCTGATTTATTGGAGAGCACTTGGAACAGAAAGAAATCACCTGTACTGAAAGGACGTGGGGAAACACTGTAGGGTGAATTTAAGAAAACAGTTTTGTGTCGGTTTATTGTTCCTGTTTTTCCCCCGCCCCATCAGTGGATGTGAATTGAACTGGTGATATATTGTATTTTATATACTGCCTTTGCCTATGGCATGTGCTTGGATGGGACCAGGCTGGGACAGGGGGAGTTCTGCAAGGCTCTCCTGGTGTGTAACCATTCAAGGGATGTTCCCGAATTCCAGCCCCAATCTCGACCCCTAGAGTTCATTGCAAATACACTTCCAAAAATTTTTTTTTTCAACGGTTTGATGACATTATCTACCAGTATCCCTTAGTTTGCAGTCAAATTTTTATTTTTTTCTAGTAGGCCTGGTACAGCAACCTCTCCTCTGCCTGGATTGATTCCCACGGTCCGGAGCACAGTATTTTGCCAGCTCTTCTAACAAAAGCTGTGTGTGAAGGCATTTGAGCTCCCTGTTTTGGTGATTTTTAAAACGTTTTTAATCAAGCAAGCTGAGCTGTTTGTGTGCATTGTGCAGTTAAGAGGAGGCAGAAGGCAGCACGGGGGTGGCTGCCGTGCCTGTGCTGCTGTAGCAGCTCGGAGAGCAGCAGATGGCACGCTGCCCCCACGGCTGTAAATCCTCACATACGGGGCCTTGCTGGCAGCTGTCTACAAATATGCAATAGACAGGCTCACACTTGGAAGCAGAAAAGTCAGACATACATCAAATGACTAAGTTAATACACATTTATGTAAATACTCAGGATTGCTTGGATTGTTTTATTTACAGAATGGATAATGGAAATTTTGCATGCTTCAGCCATGTTGTAATGATTTTGTTTGCTCATATGCTTGCATACAGACAAACAGAAAATTATTAGAGAATGGTGAAGAGTGTAATGAAAATATAGAACAAGTCTTCTATATAAATATACGAATTTTGTTCATTAATTAACTCATATTCTTAAGCATGTGCATGTAATAAGAGCAAACTCATTACAGAGAAAGAGAATTGCCTAGGTAAATGAATGCATTCTTATTAACCAGCCCACTGGGGCTTACTGTCTGAGGAAGGATAGCAAAACCTTAGAGATTTCTCCCATGATGCTGTAATACACTTTTAGTGCCATAACCATTCCAGTACAAAAATAATGCATCAAGATACTGTCCTTTGGAACAGACAGACCTTTGAATGAATATATACATATTAAATTTCTGTTGAATACTGGGCTGGATTCTCTGGTCCTGTACAGGGCTGTTAATATTTGTCTCTCAATTGTCTATCAGTACATATTTTGTTTTAATACTATCACTTTGTTTTCATGGGGCCATTGTTTGGTGGCATACTGCTGGTGTGGATGCTGGCAGGGTAGTAGGGAGTGAGTTGTGTGGAAAGCACTGCAGTGGCTTCACTGAAGTTGCAGCCCGACTGCCCTGAGTGGCAGCTGTAGATGATTGTAGTGCCACTGCTGTGAGCAGTGCAATGTGCACTGACATCATCAAACACGGTGTTTATTAGCCAAAACATCGCTGCTTTGACTGAGACTGTTCCTTTGCAACATTCTTAGCATACCAACAGCTATACAGTTATGTATTTGTATTTCCAAGCCACACTGGACTGGGAGGAAATGATCACAAAGGACAGGCTTTGAATTCAGAAGGATCTTCATAAGCTGGAGAAATGACCTGAAAGTTTAAAATGCTGGTGAAACACCATGCTTAGGAATGAAAGTTCCCTCTTAGAACTGTCCCTGGGACCTCTCTGGCCAGCAGTGTTACTTCAGGAAGTGCTGTGGAGTGTGAGCAGGGGTGAATCTGCAGTATGTGTTTGTTTAGCACATGAGAAAAATACATCATCTTCGTGGCTGAAGTAGCAGGAATATTGTGTCAGGTGCTGGATTTTCTTACTCCATTTTGAATATTTAGCTCCGATTGGGGTTCAGCTGGAATAATGTGTCCAAATTTGGGCACCACACTTTGAGAAAACTGTAGGTGAATGGGAGAGTAGGACACACAAATGAGATGCAGATGTTTGGTTTAGTTTAGCAAACAAAATATTGGAGTGGGACAAAAATCAAGGATGTTTTAGAAAATCGAGTTGTTTTAGACAAGCTGATCAAATATTTTCAGTGCCCTTCAAAGGAAAGATGGAGTGAAATGGGCTTAATTTGTAGCAAGGAGAACTTAGGGAAAGGTTTTTAACCGTGCCAGTAAGGGAGTACTGGCAAGTGCTGCCCAAGAGAAGATGTGATTGATGTCCAGGTATAGTTAATCCATTGTCCCTGAAGTACAGAACAGCCCAGAAGTCCTGCTACTCTCATCTCCTGCTCCATAATCAGACTGTTATAATTGGTCATGGGTGTTTGCTATGGCTTAGCCAGTGAAAAGGGTGGTCACAGGGGAGTGAGCCCTCCTGTTTGTAGTGTGTGTGTCATGTCCATCAACCACTCATAAGGAATTTTTCTGTTATTTTTGGATTCTGTTTTTTAGCCTGGTATGTTTCAAGTAACTAATCACATCCATTTTAAAAGGAAAAATAATATGAGTACTGAGAGTGAAGAATTTGAAAAATTAGGAAGGATTAGAGTGTCTTTGTTGGCAGAGGAGTTTGAATCCTTTTCCAGATCAGAGTCCTCATCTATCCATGCTGAGGAAGATTTCTTCGTAGTTGTCCAGCCACACATGGGACATTCACTGGACAGCCTGCAGTACAGAGACACTGCCTGGTGACCTCTCTGCCAAGTTGTATAACTTCCCAAGGCATCAGGAAAACGAAGTTGGAGGTGCTGAGAATGTGAGGATCTTGTTTGTTGCGGGGCAGAGCAGAGTTGTCACTTTATGAGCAAGCTCTTCATGAGTTCCATACAAGTTCTTACCTTGAAAGACTTGCTAGCCGGGACCTTTTCCTGCTGCCAAGTGCATCAGACATTGCTCTTGGAGGGGGAAAAAGCAACAGGAGGGGTTTGTAGCCTTCCCTGGAGTGGTTCAATGTGCAGCTCTCCCCAGCTCTCCTGGGAGAGGCTGCATCAGCTGCCCGTGGGATTTGGCTGTGACTGTCCCTGATTGGCCATTAAATATTTGCAGAGGTAAATAAAAGTGGTACATCTTGCCGATCAGTGTACCAAAGGAGACGCAACTGAGTGAAGGGAGTTACTAAAATTTCTTAAGTTCACTTAGAATCATTAGCCTTAAACAAGTTTAACACTAAGGCGACTTCATACTCGGGAGTTCTGGCACTTGTAGCAGTTCAGGGTTCCACAGTCACAGTGATTGGACCAAAAAGATTACTTTAATTGAAGACTTCTCCCTTGAGGTCGCATTAAGAGTTTTTCTGGAAGCATGTTCTTGAAAAATATATGCATAGAGACAGAAAGTTCTTTTTATTGTTAGTTCCTTTGCATCGTATTTTTTGCAGGGGAATGCTTTTAGTCATTAAATATTTTGTGATTGAAAACAGAGCTATTTAGCGGACAATTCAGCGAGAAAGGAGTACACTGGGAGGTTAGTGTGGTTCCCAGGTGCGGACCGGGTGTGGGCGGCTCGGTGGCGCTGCTGCTGCCGTGCCGTGCCCCGAGCCCGGCGTGCGGCGCTGTTGGACCGGAGTTCAGCCGGGACGCGCGGAGCGGTCTTTGAATGTCACCGTGGTCTCAGCCCGAGCGGCTGCGTCTGCAAGGGCGGTGTTGGTTTGTCTGTTAAAAGGAATTTTTTTATTAAAATGCGTGTAGGCAAGCTCTTTACTGTGAAGCGATTCCTGGTTCCCTGCTCGGATCTTTCTCATCCAGGGGTAGCCCTGAAGGAGTTCAGAGAAGTCCTGGGGTGGTCAATCCGTCCCAGCTGGCTGCAGTTTGAGGGAACCCTCTGGAAGTGAAGAGCTCTGGCAATGGGGTGTTCCAGCAATCCCTGCTTTTATTTTGGCCGAGCTTTAAGTAGCAGTGATAGGGAGCCGAGGCAGGCGAGCAGGAGTGGGAATTCTGGCTCCAGTGTTTGTGGGGAACACCCGCACGTACACAGGAGAGACGCAGCCATCACCTGGCTCCGGAGGGTTGTTGGACACACGGTCTGGGAGTCTGGGCTGGGTTTCAACCCAGGGCAGGGGAGAGGGAAGAAGGAAATAGGAGTATGCGTTGATTTCTTATAAAGAGCCTTTCCCATTACAAGTTGAAGCATGATTATAAAGTGGGGCTGGGAGGATGCAAAGGGCGTTTCTTACTGTATACTGCATGTATTCTGTTTGCTTATGTGGTCAGTGCAAAGAGCTGTGTTAACGTTTAGGATTGCATCTCCATGTGTTTTTAAAGCTTTTAAATTATAGACTTGGCAGATCTGCATTGTCATAAAAAAGTATCTCAAGGGTTTAGAATTCAGACTACAGAGCATTTAGAGCAGAGGAGAAAAACAGAGTTTTCTTGCTGGATGGTGTTTGCAGTAGCTGAAGGCCAGAAGTGTATGTAGCCAGGTGTCACCTAACCACTGAACACAGACCTGTCCTCTCACCTGGAATGGCTGTTCTCCTGACTTCTTACTTTGAGATTTCTTCAGTATATGTATATTCCTTTGATTACATTGCCTGCAGACACAGAAGCATGACCTAGCAAAAAAGAGAAATGCACTTTGTTGTGCAGCGTGTGACCGCTTTTCCCCTGTGCAATCCGAGACCAGGGATCTGTAGCAGTCCCACTGCCTTCACTGGGATCCTTGCAGGTGGAGGGGCTGAGCTGGGAGGGGCTCATAGAGGCTCTGGGCCCTGGCATCTCTATGATTAATGATATCTTAACCCTTATGAATGATTATCCTTTTCTGGCTGTAAAATACATACACTGTTTTATTTCATTACCACGAGGTGAAGATCCCAACACTGACAGGTGCTGGGAATTAGCAGGCAGTTTTGAAATTGTTCTGTGCACTAGAAATTAGATCTCATTTTAATTCAGCTTTTCCAAACTAGTAAATGAGGTTAATGCCATACATATTCAGCTGATATGGATGAAGAAATTGATATAAAGTAGATCAACATAGCTACAGGGCTACTTTAATTTATACGTAAAGAGGCAGTGATAAATGAAAGTAATGTAGTAGTGGTCACTAAACTCCTCAGCCATCAGGGATTCAATAGTGTTAGCTGCTCATTAAAGACATGGTTGGGGTTACCTCAAATAGAAATTTGAAAAGAAATAGCCAACTAACCCTTAATTATCAAAACATAGAAAATACTAATTATGCCTTAATTAGCTTTTCTTTTAATGTACTGAAATTGTTACTTTTTGTGTAGCACAAATGGATAGTTATATCAACAATAAATAGGTTGTTTTAATAACTTTCTTTTACCTCTGGGAAAACCACACTCCAATTTTTAATATGCAATAATGCTTCTCTCTAGCCTGTAGGAGATGAAAATTATTAAGTAGCTTTATTTTTTGAAGATCTTACAGCAGCTTTGGGAAGAATTATTTCACTATGCATCAATTATTTTTAATTGAACTGAATATATTTCAGATTGCATGAAATGCCTCTCATTTAAGTTTAACATTTAGAGTTTGTTAAGGAAATATCACAGTGAGAATTGGATACAACTTACTTCTGTGGCATGTTCTAGGAAAAATGAAAAACAGTTGTTTCAGAAGAAAAATATTGTCACTATATTTTTCCCTTCACTGGGCCAAGTCTCATTTCCACTCTGTTTCGTAGCTCCCACACTGTTCTCATCCAACCTCCCTGCAGTTTATATAGGAAAAGAAAGTAGGGGTTGGCTTGGGTGGGTCTGGGATCCATCTGGTGCTGATGGAAAGCTCCAGCAGCTATTGCACAATTCCTTTCCTTCTGAGGCTCCCCAGGGCCTTCCTCAGTGGGCGTGAGCAGGGAGAGAGCGGCCCGGGCACGACGGTGTGTGGTTTATCTGACACAACAGGTCTCTGCTTTTCCAGCTGAATGATGGGAGGGAAGCACTGAGTAGTGCTGGACATAAAAAATCCGAATTCATGTAACTGCCCAGGCTGAATTAAATAGAAGGTAATTGCTAGTACAGAAGTCAAAATAAGTAGATAGCCTTGACCAAAGATGGCAGGTTATTTCCAAATAAGTAGAAATTACACAAACATCTTCAGATTCTTATGAGTGACTTTTTGTGAACTTCTGCTTTTAAACATTTTTAGCCGTAAATTGGAGCAAGTGTTGTGCTTACCTGCAGAAATTTAGATGTTGCAGGATATCAACTTACAATTCAAAAAGATTTCGAGTGTGTTCTGTACACCTGGCATTCATTCATGCAAATTCAGTATGTAAAATTAAATGGACAAATACAGTTGTGTTATTTGACAAATAATTTCCAGGTGATATAAGTCGTAGCTTGAAAGAAAAAAAAATGTTTGTAAACCTTTAAAGAGCAAAAATGAGATAAGAACATTTAATGTTTCTCAAATGAAACATTTATTTCCAGCATGGAGACAGCTTCAGAACTACTCAAATCTGTAGCTCAAATTTTTAAGTGTAGGACCTTTCTGTGGGATTGGAGATGTCAGTTTGGCTAGCAGCAGCTTTAGTGTTTAGAATCATCGGGGGCTTTGGAAGAATTAGGGGTTTTTTATTCTCAGCCTCAGAAAAGATGTTGCTTCATGTGTATTTGGATTCCTTTGGTTCCCTCCTCTTTGAGGCTCTGACCTCTTGACTGGCTTACCAATTTCTAGCAAGTTTAGGAGCTACAGAAGATTAATTCAAGTAAATGTTACCCAGGCACATCTGCTTTCAGGGTTTTTATCACAGTTCCTATCCTGCCATGAGCAGAAAGAGCTTTCAGCAAATATTCCTGAACTAATATTTGAACTCATTTAATTGCCTAAAGATTGGACAAGATAAGTAAATTGTGCCAGTGCGTATAAAATCGTGTAGTTGTTTTTAATTCCAGATTGTGGCTTGCCCTGAGAACCATCTTGCTTCATGTGAAAAATAATTGGATTTCCTTTGAAGAAATCTAATATTCTGGAGGATTCTTTAAGTACTTCGTGGAGCATTTTTTGGTTTTCTGTTTTTAAATTTAAAAAATGACAACAGTAAACAATGTGAGCTAGAATCTGTGACATTATAGTTCATGGGATTGGCCAACAATACTTAGTAACAAAGCCTTGGCAAACTTTAAATCACAATGTCTGTCCTTTAACTGCTTTTGGAAATTTCTTTATTGAATTTCTCCATTACCTGGAGATTCTGTACAGCAAACACACCATCAGTACATAGAGGCAAACACTCAGAACTTTGTGGAATCATAAACACTGGGTTCCTCATTAGGCTGAGTTGTAAAGTATTCTTCATTTTACATGTCCTCAATTGCATGATTTATATGTGGTTGTTTTATGTGTGAATCGATGCTTTTCTTCCTGGACTGTACAGTACATTCCCTTCTGCATTTGCTTGGGGAACTTTTATTGTGCGTTCTCTTTTCTCAGATTTTACATTATATACTCCTGCCTTCCTCCTCCTCTTACAATGCTGTTTTAAATATTTAAGTCTTTAAAACCTCCTTTTTGTTTTTTCTCTCTGAAGTGCAGGGTGTTTGCTGTTCTGTCACTTACACCTTTGTCTCACTAACTCGTCACCTTTTGACTCCTTGCTCATGACAACTAAAACCTGCATGAATCGTTCTAGAGATATTCTTTAATCACATGGTTGCAATTGAAGCACTGGTTTAAGTGCCATGCTATTTTACTTCAGAATTTTGTAATGTGAATTGGGCAATACTAAAAATAAATAATAAGCGCAGTTCAGTTCTTCACTTGGCTGTAGCTGAGCTTTATTTTGTAGCTGCTAATAAAGGCACATTATCATGTTCAGGGATTGCAATTATCATTGAAATGTGTATGTCCATTAACTGCAACATTAGGCTGAGGATATAATTACTGTCTAGAGCCAATATCTGTGTAAAGTCTATGATGCTATTAAGCTATAAGCAATATTTGTAAACTAATATTTAAACATTTCAGAATTGATTCCATCACTTGCGGACTTAAAATCTAATCCTACTTCCACTCCAAATTATTGATGATTTAAGTGTTTGGCAAATATATTATAGAGTTATTTGGATGTGAGTATAATTTGTGATGTGAGAATTCTGCTAATAGCAAATGCCCAGAATGAACTGAGCTGATAGCAGGAGGAGTGAGAAGCTGTGGTGACAACAAAATGCTGATAAAATACTGGTACAGTGTGTCACAAAATGCTGCAAACAGGATTCATTTTTATCAAAGTTACATTTCAGACAATTTAATACAGAAATTTAACTGCATAGAAACCTGTTGCATGCTTAGAAGACAACAAGGAAAAGACTTTCCTAATATCACAAGCATGTTTTAAAGAGGAATGAGGTTGAGTTTGCGCATTGATTTGCTTTCTGAAAAATTCTAGTGTTTCTGCTGACAGCAGAACATGAAATTGCCTGTGAAATTAGGTGGATAGTTCATTTGCAAAACTAGTCTAAGCCACCTGTAAGTAATTCCACACATGTGGAGATGTTTGGATCTGTAATGAAGTGACCTTTTTCTACATTTTGTTTTATATGCAAAATATGCATGGTAGTAATTGACTTTTAAGTGCTTGTGCAAATTAATTTTCTGTTGTATTTCCTTGGCACGTGAGTGATAGCCACCGCTTTGGTTAATTTACCTGACCCAGAAATGGATAGCCAGGGAATGCTGTTTGGGAGCAAACGTTAAGAGAATCAGTCTTTCAGCATTTTACATCTTACTTTGAATGCAAGTGCGTTTCCAATTTTTCAAGGACAGAGGAACTATTACATTGCTTAGTGATTTTTTTCTGGTACAGATACACCTAATAGGTACCTAATATAATTCCTCTCTCTGCTTTACAGCAGTTGTTTTGAATTCAGCTTTCACGTGTGTCTGCTTTGTGGCTCACCAGCCTCTGCTCTGTCTTTGATGGCCAGACTTGGTTGTTCTGACACTACTTATGTTTGCTGCCCACATCATTAAATATGACTTTAGTATTTATTAGATTGTTTGTATTTTTATGTTGATTATATTCTTTGTTTTAAAATTCACGTATTTCACCTCAAGCAGGTTCTGTTCTCTGAGTAACCTCTAACTGCTGGACCTTTTCACTTGTGCTGCATATCCCAGACCAACTCAGCAAGAAGGAATAAGTAGCAAATAGGGCATCTTGGGGAAAAACAACCCCAGCAACTCAGGCTAACTTATGACTTACTCATCTAAAAGATGCTGGTTTTGTTGCTGTGCGTTGGCCTTGTATCCTCACTATTTAAGTAGCTTAATGAATTAATTTAACAGACCTTGCAGTAAGTAAATTAACCATCAGAGTTCAGAGCAGAGTGAATAATTTTTTAACATTAGACTACAGCAATTTTTGTGATTCAAGTTAAACTTAATTATGAGATTGCTTATTGCATGTTTGTGTAATTCAAAGAGGAAAAAATATGCAAAATAATACATCACAAGTAAATCTGTCAAAAAAAGAACAATCCAGTAAAATCCCAGGAGGCTGGAAAATTCTTGTTGATGCTGGGTGAGTTATCCACCATTCTGTTTGGGTCCTGGGGTCGTGGTGTGCACTGGCCAGCACTGATGAAAGGGGGGTTGTGTGATTTTACCTGACCAGTTGTTTAGACTCTCCTTCAAAATGACTTAAGAATTGAATTTAGTTACCAGCAGCTAGTCTATGACAAAAAACAGTGCTCTGGATGAGCGTCTAGATTTTCCTTTAGAATAGTGTTATCAGTTTAGATTTATAAAGGGGAATATGTATTTGTCTGGCAGTGTTCTTAAACAGGAATTGTTTCACAGCACTGACTTCAGTTCACTAATTTTTTTTTCCCTGAGAAAATACTTAACCCGAGTAGTAATCTTCCCAGGCAGCTTTATGCACTGGTGATTCCTATTCTTACATGTGAAACACAGGTGATAATTGAGTAGATAAAGTCAGACTTCCACGCTTTGTGACCTCCAGGTCAGATGGTTTTGACCTTACAAAAAAGTGAGTGTTAAACATGGCATGGGAGCTGTCCATCACTTGGGGTATTTTGTGCTTACTTTGTTATAGTTATAAGTTCTGGGTTAATCCAGAATTGCAAAGGACAGGTTGGTTCTCCTTTTACCTTTTACTCTCATGTCGCTACTCCTGGTTTTTTAATTAAATAGGATTGAATAGTTTACATTTCTGTTATGGTCTATTAATTTTTTTGTTCATGCTTTTTAGAGTTATTTACAAGTATTTGTGTGGAAAGATCAGTGTTGGCCTGACCAAGTGTTCATGGAGCAGCATATACAGAAACCTTTGTCTCTTTTATCAAGCTGTTGTCACCTAACCAGCAATGCATCACTTGCACTCCAGAAGAGAGAGAGTCAGTGGAGCAGAGTTCCTGAGGATTATTTCCTGCAGAGCAGCAGCAGTCATGTCCAGTGTATAGTATGAGAAACCTTTTGGGGTTTGAGACATAAATGAGGCTTTGGCTAGTTCCTCTGTTTTACAGTTCCTTTGATCTGGAAACTTTCCAGATGCATGAAGTCATCAGATTTCTGAATCAATTTTTTAAAAATTTTTTTTGGACTGCCCTTGGCTTTGCATGAATTATGTAGTCACTGTCTGAGAGTGTCAGATGAAGAAAACATCCACATCACTGTAAAATGCTTCCTGGTGAATAAAGGGAAAGGACTCCTCTGAGGCAGGTGAGGTGTCATACCCACTTCCTTCCTTTTGCACCTGTGTGATGATAACTGTACCGAGAAAGGTCTGCACAGAAATCTCTGCATTTTGCTCAGCCGAGGAAAGAGCTTCCAGCAAGCACTCCTGTTCCTATTTGGGTGTCAGTTTGTGGCTCATCTGAACATTTTGATGGTACTTGCACTCTGATCTTTTTTTTTTCCCTTTCTGCTAAATATTTGAACCATTTGCGCTTTTCATCCCATTTTATTGTACCATTAGGAAAAGCTGTAAAGTGTTTTCAAATTCAAGTTTAACTGGGAAAATACTTTAAAAATAATAAATACAGAGACTGCTTTTGCTTATGTGGTTTGCTTTGGTGTTGAAAAGCCAAAGAGCACACAAGGTATGGTGTTAGAGGGTACCAAAGAGTGTTTTTTCTCCAGAAAAAGGAAAATGAGCCCATTGCCGCTCTGTTGTTTCCTTTTTTTGTGTTACACAAGAAATTTGCGTCTTTCTGGGAGACCTTGTGGCAAACCAACCTACCTTGGCTCATTCTCCTCCTTAGGGAATATTTGGCTTGTCACCTGCAGTTCTAGGACCACAAAGGCCCGGGTGACAAATCAGTGCTGTTAAGTGTGCTTTTCATCCGACTAAGGTGAGCCGTGAGAGATGAGCAGCTTCCATTTAGGAATGCAGTAGGGCTGCTACAGATATTCTGAAGAAGCCTGATTCTTCAGAAGCGTTCAAGCTGTTAACATTAGTTTATTTTTTCAAGGTCACACTGCTTAGGCTAGAAACCTTTTCCTACGTCTTGTCAACCATTTTGAATAAGTTTACAGAATGAACATGTTAAAGGTTAGGAATTCCCATGGTTTTCCTTAAATATACAGTCTTCTGCTCTTTGTTCAAACAGAATATTGGATTCTGTACCTTTGACTAATGAGACTCATGAAGGTGTTCCTAGCATGCTATGAAATCAACGATTCCAACTGAGATCAGGATTGACCACTTCTCCTGGTTGTGCTGTCCGTGATCTTGGCTCTACAGGACACTGGAGAATTTTCCAAAGTGGAAACTATGACCGTTTGTAACTTTCTTGCAGAAAGCAAGTTCACCAGTAAGTCTGCACGAGCTGGAGATTGCAGCTCTCGTCGCGGTGGCAGCACACGGACGTCGTTCTGTGTCACGCTCGCTGCTGCCGGTGCTCAGCCGCACCACGCAGTGGGGCTCTGCTGAGAGTCATCCCAAATCTCCTGTACTCTGCATGAGGGCAGGGTGTTCTCCTTCTTATTGCTGCTGTGAAAACAACATCATCTGGTTTAGAGACATAAGCCCCAGATGTGGGTTTTCTGACAGCCTCCCATAGACCTGGGGAGCTTGTGTTGCTATCTACCCCTTCATGAGACTTCCACGTTGTTTTGGAAGTTGGTATAAAGATTTCAAACTAATTTTGTGTAAACAAATACACATCCTGTGAGTGATAAACAAATACTGATTTCTTGAACAGTTGACCAAAATAATCTCATACCAATTCACTGAAGAACTAGTTGTTCCTAGATCAGGGAAGGGATTTTAGAGTTTTTACTGGACAGCAACTGCAGAGGAAATAATTCCCTAGCAGTTGTGATTCCTTTTACCTGTCTCATAGGTGGAGGTATCTCCTATCATTCCTTACACATGTGTATGGTAGTATATTACTCTATGTAGCTATTTAAATCAGTTTTTTACTTACCATCCTTCAAATTCTTATAAATTATGATCATTGGAAATTCTAATGCAATGAAGTGAGAGTGGCCAGTTGCTTCTCTGGATTCTCTCCTAATACTTGTGATTTCATCCTTCTGCTGATCAGGAGTTTCTCAACCTGGTGAAGTCATTTGCTCTGTCAATCACTTTGAAATTCATTGAGAGCTGATAAATGCTACTTTTTTCCTCAGCATCATCATCTTTTAGAAAAGTTGTTTGCTCAAAGTATGACAAGAGTCTTCAAGGTGTTAGAGACTTGTTGTAACTGCACAGGCTTTGCAGCTACCTTCAGTTTACACAGCCCCCTGCATAAGATATTTCTAAGTGTTGTGGCACCATGGCTAAATTTAGTGCAGTACCAGGACTGCTTTGGAAAGCTGCCAGTACCCTTGGAAGCTAAGGAGGAAAGGTGTTCTCCTGAACTACTGGGATTTTAACGAAATTCATACTTTGCAAAGTAAATCTAAAGTTTCGTGTTTATTAGTATTTGTGGTGATCCTTTTTAAAGTAGCTTTAATTGTACGTGTTGTGAAATCCAGTGTTTCCTTTACAAATAAATAAATAAATAAATCAGTCACATCTGTTGGGAAGTGTGGGCTGCGTGAGAGGCAGAGGGTCAGCAGAGGGAGCACAAGGAAACAAACGGGACTGGGCTGGGAGTGCTCCTGCTGAACATGCACTGAATAATCAAATACCTGTTTGTTTGGTAGTGTATAAAGACTTAATCGCAGGAACACTTTCAGGCTGCCACCATGAATACTTAGATGGTGAATGATACAAAGTTATTTCTGGAGGTGCATAAACCTGTCAAGTGGGACTGATCTGTGATATGGGGAGGTGTTTCTATCGCTAACCTTGGATTACTTTTTGCAGTCCAACTTTGTTTTAGTTTGCCTTTTGCTCTCCTCCTGCGCCAATAAGCAAATACTTGTGCAAATACATCCCTCCTGTTCACCTCTGGAGGGCCAGGGGGAGGGGAAGCAGGTGGGTGGAGGCTGCTTGCTCTGCTGAGTTTCCACGCTCACGCTGGTGGCATTAAGCTTCCTGCTTGCCTTGACACTACTTTGGCCCAAAACCAGGGAGGGAGAAGATATTTTTGAGAAATATATGTTTCATTTTTAAGTATGCTTAACCTTAATAGTTATGACAGATTTTTAAAAATATGTACATTTGAGACAGCATTAATAATTCACTTGTGTTTCATTAAGAAAAAGAACAAACTGTCTGTAGGGCCATTAAATTCTTACTTGGCTGATCATCAAAATTTAGATGACCTAAAATGGTACCTCGTTGGGGTCATAATATGCCGCTTGAAAAAAAATACCCTGTGATTTAGTTTTGATTCTGACAATACTCAAAAGGATTTGTTATGTCTTACAGACCTTTCTGCAAACTACTAATGGGATGAACACAATATATCACTTTTATAATAGTGAGCTATTAAAGGCAAACATAAAGCAGTCTGAAGCCCATAAGTGCTGCCAACAGCTCCTGCTTTAATGAATTCCCTTTTAGATGTCCATTAAATGCTCATGGCAAATGTACTCATAATGGAAATGGCAAATCTAAATGGGTAGATATGAATAATCCATGGAGTTTAAATTCTGTTTATGATCATCTTCACGTTTAGTTTTCAAGACAACGCAGTTTAGTTTTCATTACAGTTTGGAATAAAGAGGACAGGGAGTAATTGATTGCTTCAAGCAGATTAAAATCAATGGGTTGCTTTTCAAAGAACCCGTTCAATGCAGTAATTTCAACTTTAAACATTGATTTAGGGAACTCAACACAAAATGTTTTGTGCCGTGTGAACTTTTATGTGGAAAGACTAATACTAATTTTATTTCTATATATCTGTATATAGAAATATATAGAGGTTGTTATCAGTGTGTGCATGAGTAAACAGTGATCTATAGTAAGTTATTTTGGTATTATTGCTCTCATATAATGAATCAATGAGATTCCCGTCATCATTGGGATACTGTTTGTAAACCATTAGCACACAGAAATTACAGCCCATCATACATCATTACTGTGATTGAGGCTTTATTACCATATTCTCAAATTGCTTGCTTGCTATAAAACTAAATAGACACCAGACAACTATAGGTAGACGATAGACTGTGCATTATTGGACTGGAGTAATGAAGGATTATTGTAGCATAATGGGGCACAACTTATGAGGAAAATAAACTTGGCAGCACAGGAAAGCTTGAGTGTTTTTAATGTTTGTTGTTACTGCTTTAAAGGTCAAATATATTTGTTATGATGGAGTTACTGTTTCCTTATTTCATGAATCACACACTTTTTGTGTTCTACGTAGGCCTTGTTTTATACTTAAGCATTTAAAACACAGGAACTGCACAGCACCTTTCAGCTCCAGAGGTGGATTTGCAGCTTTGGAGGGAGTGGTGTGGTTGTCGAGGTGCTGGAGGGGTGGGAGCACATCTGTAGCTCTGCACACATTGGTTTTGTGCTGGACAGAGGCAAGGAAGAAAAACTGCATCAACAGACGTCAGCTGTTAAATGTGATTTAAGTTCTCCAAACACACAAAGTATACATTAGGAATTTTGGGAGCTGTAGTGAAAGGATTTATGATATCTTCATTTTAAAAGATGAGAGGACACAGTGAATTTGGGGAATCCAGCAGTCTATTGTGGCAGAACCAGGGGCTTTACAGTACAACACCAGTATGCACAGGCTATATTCAAAGCGTTACTTTCTCCAGCTACAGAAAAAAATAGGTTTTAGAAAATTAAATTACTTCTACTTTCTGAATTTTGGAGTGAGGCCCATAGTCACCCAGTGTTAGTCCCAAAGACTCAATGGAAAGAGACCTGCAGCTCCAAAGGCAGTTCTGTATCTTGAGCCCACTGATGAACTTTCTCTCTTCCACCTCCATTCCCACCTCCTTGCTCACAGCTGTCTCTCCCCATTTGCTTGCCCTGATATTCTCCTGCTTCCTTCACAATGAATTCCTGTGATATTTGTCTTTGGTGAAACTGGAGTGACATATGAGATCACTCATCCTTGAGGGATTTTTTTGTTTCATTTGGTTTGGTGAAGTTTTTGTGCATAGAATTTAAGACATGCCCTAACAGGATTTATTCTGGCCAGGCTGGGGAGTCAGTCAGGCTGAGGAGGAAAGGAGACCTTCAGAGTTTCTGAAGGGGTTCCAGGTTATTACCATCATCAGGGGCTTGTGTTTCAGTAGGACCTACAAGCCTTGCTTGTGTTCAAGTACCAAACTGTCGGTGTGTGTATCTGAGATGGGCTGTAATAACATTCGTGGCTTTGCCAAGGGTTGTCATCAGCCACAGTGAAAATGTGGTGATGATTTGTGAGGCATTGTTGTGGACAAGTGTACAGTGAAAGGCTGGACCCTTGCAACAAGCAGGGAAGAAAAACAGACTCTATGTGGCTGGATACCCCTGTGCAGCCTGGGAATGGGATTCACTCTCTGGGAGTATTCTTCTATTACAGAACTTGAATGATTGGCTGCTGAGTGATGGCAAATCAAGTTTGCCCTACTATACCTTGGCTGGGATCTCAGGGGCTCGGTTGTATGCTCCCAGCTCTTTCCAGTGGCAGTACCTGTGTTGATTCTAGGAACTGTCATTTAACATAGACATCTAACATATTTCTTGTAGAGGAATAATTTTTAAATATAGGCATAAAATTCACTTCACTGGGCAGTGCTAATACTCTCTGTCATCCAAAGTATAAAGTGTGCTTGAGAACAAATATTTGTAATTATTTCCAGTTCTCTTGAGTTGGATATTGTATTTGAAAAATAGTCTGTCAGAATGCTTAGTTATAAATAAGTGTTGACACTTTTTTGTAGACTTTCTTTGGATAAAAACTCAAGGACAGAGTGAGTAAGTGTATTTAAATGTTAATGCAATTCTTCATGTAGGTATTTAACCATTTTGAAGTATACTCCAATTAGCTCTGCCAACCCCATATTTGAGCGGAGAGCCAAAGTCAGATATAGATTTACTCAGGGCTGTCTTAGTACTCACAGATGCTTGATTTCTCTTTTTCGTCAGAGCTAGTTCTGGTTTTAGCATTGTCAAAAAACAGTCGTTCTAACAGTAAAGCCCAGGTGCAGTCTGGAGATAACTGAGATTATAAGGCTTTCACCTAAGTTTCTTTAAATAAAAATACTTAACCTGCTAATCACTCAGTTGTGATTCATGACCCATTTTTTTGCAAGTTAGATTTAGCAAGTGTGAATAAGCAGTAAAGAGATAAATGTGTTCTGGAGTTTTGGGTGTGGTTTGGGTTTTGTTTCCCCAGTAGTGGGAAGTTCCTGTGTAATTGCGGATGTGTTTACATCTGCATGACCTCACAGGTGTTACAGCATTTTCATTATGAATATTTGTTGTTAAAGAGGGAACATATGAACAGCCTTTGACCTCCTGGCATTTTGCATGTGTTGCTGTTCTCCCCAGCACAGTTTGTGGCAGCACCTCTGCTGTCACAGTCGCACAGGGAGAGCAGGGGGGCTGTTCTCGCACCCTATTCTCTGTCATCCCCACGGCATGAGGAGGAGTGAAAAGGCAAAGTGCTCTTAGCTCTGTTTAAGTTCCTCTTTTACAGCAATGCTTTTCTTCATATATTCTTTCAATTCCACCTCTGCCCTTCCATATCATTGAAGTGTTCCTGCTTGGTCACCTCTCCTGTGCTGACAACCCAACTGAAGGCAGTTGTTGTCTTCCCCTCCTGAGGAAGGTAAATGTATTTTCTTTACCACTTGTAAGATCTGCGTGTCCATTAAGCCATATTCTGCTTTGAGACTGAAGAGAATCTCCATGATTTCTTTCCTAGAAAAGTGTGGATTTTTACTGCAGGTAAAAATCGAGATTATCTCTGTACTTTCTGGTAAGCTCAAATGATTGTTAGTCTGCTGACACAGTGATGACTGTGGTCTTGTACACAAAGACCTTGCTGTTTCTGGGGGAATCTTTCTCCATCATCGCTGCAATGAGGGAATTGTATCCAGCACTATCCAAACTGTAACATGGATGTGGTTGAAATCTCTGTCCGTGTGTCTTATAAATGAGTACACACACAGAGATCCTGAAGGAAGAGCTGCATGGACATGGTGTGGGCCTGGCACTGCAAGGGTTCTGCGACTGGGAAGGGTCTCATTTGACTAAAAAGCTAATTTTCTGCTCAAAATGCATCCATAGTAGACATAGGAACTGTTGGGAGGGGAATCAATGAAGAGGTCACAGCTCCAGGACTCACACTTGGTGAAGTTTGGTAGTTCAGGTTCACGGTCCACTTTAGCTGCTGTAAAACCACTCTGCAGCTGGAAAGGTGATGGTGCATTTTTGCCCTGCATTGTCATTGCTGGCTGTGGCTGGGTGGGGTTCACTGTGTGTCAGGACTGGCTTTTGCTCCTGCCTGCCGAGTTGCCAGGGTGGGAGCTGCTGTGGATGTGGCCATCTTGAGAAAAAACTTATGGGTTGATAATTCTTCTGTTCTGTTTACTTCTACTGTACTATTATTCTCAGGTGTGTCTACAGCTGTCAGAAAGGAATTTTTAAAATACATTCACTCACTTCAGAACATTCTTTGTAATTTTAATTACAGGTTTCCAGTTAAAGTAACAGATATGAATTTAGGAGTTCACACTGACAGAACTTACAAAGTTATTCCTGTTGCATGCATCGCAGCTGAGTAGCTGCTCCCATAAAAAAAATGAGAAGCCCATGCTCTATAAAAGTGTGCTGCAGTAGTGATGCATCAGGACTTTTGTATTTATGTGACAGTAAAAGCATTTAAGTACATGAAGAGTCCTGTTGAGTTCTGTAAAAACCAATTTGCTGTAAGTTGATGTACTGCTATGTACCTGACAATTCCAGTTTTAATAATAGTGATATTCCATATTTTTGCATGAAAGCTTCTGGAGTTCTTAATGGGGGCTAGTGAAACCATCAGGGTAGAGTATGCAATTACTGAGAGGCAGTGAGCAACTTGATGTGCATTCACTTTTGCCAGGGGTTTTGGAAATACATGCTTTTTAATAAAGTACATTTGACCTTTCTTTGGCTTCCATTTGGCATGAATTCAGTTTCATTTCAGTTCTGAAAGTAGAGGCAATGCCTGTAAACCACAACACATCATTATGCACCAGTCCAAATAGGAGGTAAGGATAGGGGAAATGATTGTTTTGTTGTATTTTATAGATGCTTGACAATACACATGTATTAATACATTTTTAACTAGAATATATACAACAAGAGCATTCCAGGTTGAGAAATGGTCAAAACATATTGCTGATATGCAATCTAGACACAAAATACTACTTCTGGTGAGTAGAACGTGCCAGACCTGGAAAACTCGAAGAGCTTTTGTCTGAGTTTCCTGTGAGAGCCTCTCTCGTGGGCTCACGGCTCAGCAGTGAGTCCTGCTGCAGCTGGAAGCCCTCCTACAGCTGCCCTCGTTAGAAAAGCAACTTCCTTGGCTCAAGGAAAAATCCTTTGAAGTAATAATGGTGGTGTAATGTATCGATAGAAGTTTGTGTGATTCCATTATCTCCGTAATGGGCGCTGGTTTGCATAGAGCTTCCCCATTGTCCTTTCATCAGGAATTGGTTTGTTCAGTGCTGAATGAGTCAGGGTCTGATTCCTTCAACGAGAGATGTCTGTCAGGAGGTTTGAGCATTCTGGGGTAATCATTGTTAGGCAATGTTCTTTTCTTGAGTTTAAGACAGCTGTAATTATAAACCTCTCACCAACTGGGTTTTTAATAGACATGATTAGAGCAAATATGTTCATTTGTTAGGTTTGAAGAATGTATTTCTATTAACTTTTAGGTAGATCTTTCATGTAGTTGCAGAAAGTGTCTCTGGCTTTATGATGTGTTGGTACCATTTTTACATAATAATGTCTTATGTATTCTGAAGTGCTGCATGAAGCCACTCATTTTTGTTTGTGTTAAATCTCTAAACGCATTTCTGGGAATGTTCATATATATATGTTTTCATTTAGTCAGTGGAAATCAGGTAATTTGCTAATTTCTCATAAATTGTAAGGTATGTTTGATTTCTCTTTTTAATAATATAAATTATTTTGGTTTAAAATATTTTTTAAAACTTTTCATTTGGAAGTATCACTCAGGTTTTGACGATTACATTTAACACGATTGCATTTGGTTTGCTCATCAAAAGCGGAGAACATTTAATATTTATTCATAACAAAAGTATTAGAGAAGCTGTCAATAAATTTTCTGTCATAATTGAATCATAGGATATCTAAATTGTTGATAATATGATCTGCTCGTTAAACAAAAGTGTCTGGAGAAAATGATGGATTAATTGACTGATGGCTAAGGTTTCTCTCAAATATAATGGTTTATCCAGTTTGATTTGATTTGTGTAAAATAACTTTCTCTAATAAACAATTTGCTCAGAGGCAATAGAAGAAATGAATGGTTATCAAACCAAACTTAATTAGTCTCTCCTAGATTGATATTACTTGGGGAGTCTTCGTTTTAATTGTGGAGAGCTGGATACAAAGAGTTTGGTTCATTATATTTTTCCTGTATAAACACTATTGTGTAACTACCTATGGAATATAACATGTAAATTCATTTTAATAAGTGCTTGTAAAGTGGATTAGCTAATTATGCCAGGCTAAAAATGATTCCTTTAATTATTTTACATATTTAACTAGTACTTCAATTTTATTATTGTTAGTCTGTAAACATAATTTGTATTAGCTCTGCCAAACTAATTAGAATATATAACTTAAACACTCTTTACAGTTTTGTAATGCTCATAATGCACTCTTCTCTCAAAAATACATTCTAAAAATATTTAAATTACGAAGAATTTTTTTGGCATAGGAAGGTTTTTATATGTGAGGAAGAATAACTTTTTCTCAAAAATACAATTTCAGAAAAGTTCATATGGTTCGAGACTCTGGAATATTTGTCAAATGAAGGAAAAACCCTTTCTTTTCCTCAGAGATGGAGTCAAACTGAACATAAATCATTGAGTAACATAACTTTGTGGGATTTCAGACCGTTAGATTGTCCATGGATAACACAAACCACAAATGCAGTTGCATTTCACCCTTTCAAAGGTTAAGCCCATACTTCAGTGCATTAGTAGGTGAAAATCTGCACGTTCAGACTAAGAAGAGTTGGTCCTAAGGGCTTCCAGTTAATTTAAGGTAAACAATTTTCTCTTTTCTTTAAAAAAAAAGAATTTTCAACACATCTGTAGAAGCTTTACAAGATTTTAATATAAAATGTACATGAGAGGGCTGTTGTTTGAAGCTGAGTAAGTGTGGAAAGCAAGACATTAGTGAAGAGTAATTTGGGTGTTCTTAATTATATTCATTCATGATTAATCTTGGGTTTATAAACCCAGAAATTAATCTGGTTTATTGTTTCTTCTCACACATGAAGGTTTCATTTTGACAATTTGTTACTTTAGTTTTCCTTAGCGTAGGGAACTGCAGATAGGTGAAAATGCAAGAGGAAATGAGGAACATCTTTTAGTTTTGTCCGTGTCCAGTCACGGAATGTAGGTGTGTGCTGCGACGGGGGAAGTGGAGCTTTCTGAGCAGGAATTGGTGCCGTGGGACTGACCTGGCACATCTGGGAGTGACAGGAGCCTGCTGCACATGGGGCACGTCTCTGGAGCAGAAACAGCACCAAGCAGAACCTTTGGTGTTCTCAATTAACGTGTTCTCAGGAGCTCTCTCTGAGATGTGGGCACTTTGCTTTTCGTTATCTCCAGCCTGATGGGCCATCAGAGCACTGGATCTGTGCGGGTGTATTGCGTTCCTCACTGGAATGACTCTCTGGGAGTCTCACGAGGATTTGGGGAGCGAGGTAGCAAGAACGTACAGTAGTCTTTGGAGTATTGTAGGCTGGTGAAAACAAACGTAAACAGCAAAGTCTAGCAAGTCCCTGGACACTATTTACATATCAAAATTTTATCAGTTAAATCTCATTAAAGTCAGCAAGAGTCTCACAACTACCTTGAGGCTGAACCAGGATTCTCACTTCAGGATTTTGGAGCTCTTGTTATATGGCACATTATGACCTGAAGTTGTGTCATGGGGAGGTTTAGGTTGGATATCAGGAGAAGGTTCTTTCCCCAGAGGAAAGTTCGGGCACTGAACAGGCTCCTCAGGGCAGTGGTCACAGCACCAGCCTGACAGAGAAGCATTTGGACAACGCCCTCAGGCCCAGGGGGAGATTTTGGGGTGTCTGTGCAGGGCTGGGAGTTGGACTCGATGGTCCTTGAGGGTACATTCCAATTCAGCATATTCTGTGATTCTGTGATCTTGTTCATGGTGACAGGAGAATTTTTCACACCCCAGGAATGACAGGGATTCTGTGCTAATTTTAGAGGTCCAGAGCTAAACCTTGCTCTTCTGCCCAGACTGACAGAATTTCCTCTTCTGGCTTTGGAAAAAACTTATCATTACATTTCTTTAAAAGTTTTGTTTGGTTTGATTTCTTTGTCGTATCAACAGCAAATATGTGCTGATTAAGCTGCACTAAGTTTTGTTCCTTGTAGCTGTGGGTGTCCCTCCTGCTGTGACTCAGCAGGGCAGCAGAGGCCACGTGGCCACCAAATCAAACCCAGATGTCAGATCCTGCTGAAAACACCGAGAGCAGCTCTGTGCAGACAGATGTTCCTGTCTGGGGTGCAGGGAGGGCACCATGAATGTCAATATTTAACACTCATCGATTTGCAGATAAAATCCAGTGATCTTGAGGTAGAGATCATAACCACTAACTAATCATAACCACTAACTAATCATAACCACTATCCTGACTAACTGTGGCAAGGACGTCGCAGAAAAGAGCGTAGCAAGATCGTGTGGCAGTTCCAACTAAGACGTGTTGTTTTAAAGATTCTTAGCAGTAGTTTCTTTTGTCTGGTAAACTATAACGTTTTCCTTTACAAATCATTATTTCATTAGGCAATTTTACTCATTCTGAAATAAACAAAAAAAACCAAAAACCTTTGTGTACAAAGTTTTGCCTTACACGCAGGAAATAAGGATTCTTTGACATTTTGCAAACCTTTATGATTCAAGGTTGTTAGTGATTTTTAATATTGAAGAAAACAAGTATAGGACACAGAAAAAATTTTAGTTGGATCAGAAATGCAAGGTTTATCCTAAAGCATTTACATGTTTGTATCTGAATTGGAGTATTTAAGAAATATTAAACAGTATACACATGAACATAGAAAGTGATCTTGAAATATTTAAAATACTTAAGATAAAGCATGAAAATAATTTGTGTTAAAATTATATCAAACATTTATAATGTTTAATCTTAAAGAAAGGGTAAGCACCATTTTTAGGCCAAGTTTTGAAATCGTGATACTGCAGAGATGTGTCAATGTGCTTAACTGAGGCTGTGTGCTGCTCAGTACCACGGGCGCTGTTCTGAACTGGCATGTGTCACTTCCCTGACTGACACATTCCCACGGTGTGATTCATGCCAAACCTCTGTGATCTCTATTGGCATCCAAGCACACGGTGCATGGTTAGATAGCCACGTATCGAATTTTATGTTGGTGTTGCATTAACATTCCACTACAATGTATAGCAAAAGTAATGATGGTTATTTAATATTTTTATTCTGATAGTTTCAGCTACAGAGTTTCAACACACACTTAGGAAGAGTTGTGTTGCTCATTGTGCTTCCCAAGGAGTATTTTATGGGAACAGTAAATTTATCTTTCGATACTTTATGGAACGAATGCAGAAGGGTTCTCTGCATTCTCTGTTCTCTCTGTTGCAGCGCTGCTGGGCTGTGGGCCTGGCTAGCAGCTTGTCCTTGATCTCCTGTCTGCTCGACAAACCAAACAACTTCTCCTTCATGGACCCTTCTCGAGACTCCCATCAAAGTCTTGTGGGAGCAAGGTAAAACTCAAAAAAAAAAAGTTTGCATATAACAAACAGCTCCTAATTCCCTTGTAGTAATTTTGATTTGAAAGCTAACCAGAGAGTTGTTAATTAGAGGAGTAACAACTTCGGTTTTACTGCATTTTGTGGTTTTTTTACGATCTGTGGTGGAAACTGATTGCATTTTGTTAATACTCCTAGCTTGATACTAAAGCCTATCACAGAATCACTGTCCTGGTTCCTGCCATACCTCCTGTGACCTTTCTGTACACATAGCTCTGACAGAAGCTGGCCTCAAACTGGTTGTTCTTGCTGAGAAGGGAGCTAACTTGGCTAAAAGTTGAGCAGATCCATATTGCTTGTGCAAATCCACCTGCAAGACTCTGACTGTCTTCATCGACTTCTGTGCGGGTGCACAGAAAACACTCCTAGTTCCACAGTGAAAGTGTGCATGAGTAAGGGGGGCCGTTTGCACTGCAAACTGGGAATGCTGGGCAAGTGCCCGGTGGAGCAGCTCTCTGTGGTGGTTTAATTCCAGCCCCACACAGCAGCTCCCTTGCTCCTGGGACTGGGGAGAGAAATGGAAGGGGAACAGTGAGAAAACTTGTGGGTTGAGATAAGAACAGTTTAATAATTGAAATAACATAATAATAATTGTAACGTAGTAACAATTTGTAATGAAAAGTGAAATAGCACGGAGAGGTAAATCCCAAGAAAGACAAATGATTGAATGGAAACAACTGCTCACCCCAGTTACTCCATGGGTATAGTGTGTGCCAGTCCCTAAGCAGTGGCCTCCTGCCAACCTGCCCCCCCAGTTTACTCCTGAGCGTGGCATGCTGTGGTCTGGAACAGCCCTTTGTTCAGCTGGGGTCTGCTGTCCTGACTGTGTCCCCTCCCAGCTCACTGGTGAGGTGGGATGAGGAGCAGAAAAGGCCCTGACTCTGTGTAAGCACTGCTCAGAGATAAGGAAAACTTCCCTGAGTTATCAACATTGCTTCCAGGGCAAATCCAAAACAGCCCCTACTGGCCACTGTGGATGACATTAACTCTATCCCAGCCAAATCCAGCACACTTGAGGTGACAACACTGAAAATCCCTTAGGTACAACATTAAAAAAGCACAAATGGCTTCAGTTTTGTCATTCAGAACACAGGCAGGATAAAGAGAGTCTTTCCTCACCCTAACACCTGTGAATCTCCTATTTATGTTCATGCTTTCTAAACTAGAGCAATTTTTGTATGTCAATTGGCAAGGTGGACCAAAACTTTAAAGGTAACCTGCTGGAATAAATTCCTTTAGTTACACCAAACCAGCGTTTACGCTTGGCTGTCTTGGTATTTTATTTAAGATCTACCCTCGTGGTTTATTCTGTAGTTACTTGCAGGCTTCCAAACCCTACGGGTTTGGTTCTACACTTGATGGTTTTGTGCTGTCCCTCAGGATATGTGGGGTATGTTTAAAAGGCTGAAGGAAGTAGTTAGTTTTAGGATTGTACTTGGTAAGTTTATGTATGAAGTAATGTGGTCTGGTTGCCTGAAGCAGCAGCAGTCTGGAACAAAAACCCTGGGCAGCCTCTTTCAGGGCTGTGTTCTGCATTCCTCTGTTCATGTATTTATATATTCAATGGTTTGAAATACTACATAGATAATTAGCAATAAGTTTGAGTTAGATTTAGAGGGTCCTTAGGATGTCTTTTTGTTACCTGTATCCTGGCTTTGTATTCAGCAGCAGCTGTAAAAATAATCCTTGCTTCCTGGATGAAGTTCAGAATGAAATAAAAACAATCCTTGTAATACTTCAGTGATACAGTAAATGGCATTTGAGGGTAAATAGAGGAGACGACTGCAAGCTTTAATGGAAAAAGGATTTTTAAAAGGATTGTCTCAAACACAGTACAATAACTCTTAAGATAAGGAAGGGGGTTAAAGATGCAAAAGTGAAAGAATGCGCTCTTACCTGTTGCCAAGTGTTTTTTCATGTATGCATTACAGCTCTTTTTTGTAATGGTCAGTATTGCCCTTATTGTGTTCTGTTTACATGTCTGACTTCTTGTTTGGATTTTACTTGGTGATTTGGTATTAATTTTTAATGTGAAAGCACTTAGCATTAGGAGTTTGACATTTTGTCTGACCTTAATCACCAAGAGGATCATGAGAGGTTTATTCAGTGGGAAGAGAATTGTTACAGCTCCGACAGAAATGATGGGAAATAAGTAAACAGCCTTTTAAATCTTCACCAGAAATCAATAGAGTTTAAAGATGATGGACGTTGGTGTTTTTTGCTGCTTAAGGACTTCAACCTTTTACGGGAAAATATCTTCTCCGAGTGTCAGCATTTTTTTGCCCAGCACCATGAATCACTGCTGCAAATAGAACACTCTGCATAGAGCACTTCATCATTGTTACACAGATGATGTTATAGATCTGTCTCTCTCTAATACTGCAGATGGTTTATATTTTTACACATAGAGGTGTGGTGCTACTTCACAGCATTGCTAACTAATGGATGGTCAGCAAAATAATTGTGTTTTTGATAATGTTTAAACTGATGAACTCCTGGTTTTCTACGATTCCATAATTGTAAAGGCTGCTCTTTATAACTTTTTCAGTTTTGCCTCTTTCCCTGTGTCTATAGAAATACCTTCATTTAGGTGGGAGTTCTCAACTTTCAGTAACTGGGAAAAAAAGCTGCCCTGAAGTCTTTGCATCAGCACGCCTTCAGAGTCAGGCAGATTTTGAGCAGTAGCGGAGCAAATTGTGTACTTTGGCTTTTCATGAATGATTTATTAGATGTTAGGCTAGTACAGTAGTTAGCAATATATCCAGAAACAGCACTATTCAGACCCAAGTATTTGTACATTTGCATCATCATAAATCATGTGTTGTGCTATTTGGGGTTTTATTATACAGTATTGGATTCCATTTTAAAACAGCTAAGTATACAGTAAATTATATTCAAATATAGTAAAGTTGCTGTTAAATAGTAATTGAGAACTTGACTTTCAAGCTTTCAGTTAATTTGTTTGCATCCTTATGCAGCCATTTACTCTGAATAAAGTGAAGGGGATTTAATTTTGATTTGTAGAGAACCTTTTGTATTGAAAATAACTGTAGTGACTGTAGTTTTATGCTAATATCTAAGCATGCCACATATACTCTTAGACAAAATTGTCCCTTAAGACCTCGTGATATGAAGTGATCTTTGATTTAAGGCTGCACTACTTTGGCTACAACTGTGTTCAATGATTATTAAACTGGAATTATTACATAGCAGCTGATGGAATTTTTTCTGTAGTTTATCTCAATTGATTACCCGTATTGAGTACAGAGTGGCAAAAAGCATTTAAAGCCGTTCCTCGTGTTCCTGGTGCAGCAGCCAGGCCCTGGGCTTGGTGCTCCCCCGGGACTGCGGGGATGGAGCTGGGGTGGGACCGGGAGGGAGCCGGGATGGAGCCGGGGTGGGACCGGGATGGAGCCGGCGCGGAGAGCGGGGCAGGGACCCCGAGGAATCTCTCCTGGAATCTCCGGGGTTCTTTACCTGCACAGAGAGGGGGTGTGTGCGTGCAGGCAGCGTTTGCGTTGCTCCTTCTCCAGCTAACGCATTGCAGAGTGCCCAGCTTTGAGAACAGCACCTGGAAGGGAAGGAAATAATATCCTTCCAAAGGATACGTTTTCCAAAGGAAATAATTGTCCTTCCAAGTAGGACAGCTCTGTAGGCATTTTCCCTACCTTTCATCCACTGTGGGGATTATGATGGCAATAGGAAATCTTGCTTTCACTTAACATAAAACTGAACTAGCAGAAATGGCAGGGACACTGCAGGACAGGAACCTTGTTTTTGGATGACTTTCATGTCCTTAAGTACAAATAGTCCTTTTTAATAAGTTGTAAGACACAGCAACAAAGCATGGAAAAGGGAAATAAGCACATAATGCCCACTACTCTTTAGTTCATATTAAGTAGTTTGGTTGATCTGGTCCGAGATTTGCCATTGTTAAGTAGATAGTTTTGCTTACTTTGTAGTAGACTTTTATATACTCAGAGATTTCTTCTCTGTGATGGCAGGCCGAAGTTTTGCCTTTACTTCTCTTTCATTGTTTTAGGAGCATGCTGGGTCAGAGACATTTCTTGCAAGGCCAGAAGTCTGGACTTCTTTGGAGGTTTTCCCTGGACAGCAAGCACTTTTCTTCATTTTTCAACCTTTAAGCATCATACACTTTTGAGCATTTTAATATTTGCCACATACTAAGGCTGAGTATGGATTTTCTTTAATAGCCTTTTTTGATGATTTCATGTAGTTTTACTAAAGATGAATAAGCTTTCTATGGATTGATTAACCAGTGAATGCCACAATAACAAGTTGTTTATTTTTTTCAATTTGTTTGTTGCTTTCCTTTTTAAACCCATTTATGGAGCTTATGTTACCTGAAAAAATGTCACCTCCTTTGGCCTGTCCTGCTGCAAATGTGAAGTAACAACTGTGTGAACGTTAACCCCCTCTGCTTTACCTTGGTTACTGCTCCTAGAGAGAGTCCTTCAAAGCAGAAGGGATGTGCAGCAGGGCTGTAGACATCTAATGGAGCCTTTCCTGGCTGCCTGGGGAGCCCTGGGAATGAGGGCCGGGATGGGACAGGATTGATCGCCGTAAGTGTGGGGGGGAGGGAGGGGACAGGGCTAAAAATGCTGGGGAGGTAAAAGAGCTTTATAAATTAAGGGTGCTGCTGGCACAGGAACAAATGGATATGGCTATCAAAAACCTTTGGTTAGAAATTCAAAACATCCAGGCTCATCCGGAAAAGCCTCCCAGAGGGGGAATTATGGAGGGAAAATTATTAACAGATTTTGAAATGAAATTTCATTGATTTATAAAAGGATTAAGGGACATGGTTGCCTGTATTGGTAAGAAACTGTATTCAGCATCCACAAGATTCCTTCTAGATACTTTAGGTCTCTTTAGAGACTTTAACTGTTCTTTAACATGATTGAATCGTGTAGAAGTTAATTTTGCATTTCCCCTTTAAAATCTTGTGGTAGTATTTGTGAATCTATGAATGTGGAGTACAACTAATGAGATTTCTGCCTCATTTTTCTATCTGAAAATAACCGCTAAATGACATTTTGTCCATCTGGAGAGCAAAAGAAGGCAGGACTTGCGCAGAAGGGAGCGGTGTTCCTGCCGATGGCGCAGCCTTGCTGAGGTAGCTGGGGAGAGCAGCTGAGGCTGCTGCTCCTTTCAGTGCCTGGTTTCCCTTCCCGAGCCCTCAGGGCTGGCAGCTCGCCCGAGGAGTGCACTGCAGTCAGTACTCCAAAGAGGGTTTTGCTGCTCTGTGCTCTGTAATGCGAGTGAAGCGGAGTTTGAACAGGCTCCGGCTGCTCTGCAGTGCCCGGCCCGGGCGGCTGAGGCTCTCTGCGGCACTGCTGTGCTGCCCCAGGGCAGCGGGCACGGACACAGCCCCGAACAGAGCTCTCGGTGCCTCTGCAGCACGTCCCTGCTCGCTCTTTTCGGGGCAGTGACAGTGGTGTGAGAGCGAGCTTGGTGCAGTTGCTGTGGTGCTGAGTGAGAAGCTTGGCCCGGTGGTTCCCCTGCTCGGTCATTTTAGATTTTTGTTAAATTGTACCCCCCCTTCTTCTGCACTACCACGGCGTGCTGTGTGTGGAGTGGGGAAGAAGGTCTTACTTTTGCTGATCTTCTGGATGAAATCATTGAACTGTTCATTTATGATGTAATGCTTGTTTTATCTTCCCTTGCCTTATTAGTGGTTTGTTACGGTAATTTTCAGATGTCTTTAAAATTCACATCTCTTGTGCTTGTGTACCATTAACGAGCCTCCTTTGCTGCACATCTCGATTCAGTGTTGCCAAAGAGGGGCCTGAAAATGGAACCAAGTGTTGATCCTTCCTCGATGGTAATTTTGTTGGATATTAATCAGTAACTTGTTTTGGATTGACACACAATTATTGATCCCTGGATTTAATAGAATAGAAAACGTGAAGCAAAAAGCACCAGAAGGAACAAGCAGAGCAATCTGTTCTCTGAGCGAGCGGGGCCGGGGCCGTGACTCCGACTCTGCCGCTCAGGGGGACAGGGGGGTGCCGAGGGTGCTCTCAGTGCCACGGGTGGGTGCTGGAGGTGCTGCTCTGGTGTCAGGGAGCTGCTGGGATCACGCTGTACATCTTCATTAGCCAGGCAGGCACAGCAGCTTTGTGTTTCCCATGAGCTGTGGCTGGGCCATAATTAACCTTGTGAACCCAGATTTGTAACAGAATGTAAAATCAGCTTAGGGTATCAATTACAGTCACACTCCATTGATAGCTGCCAAGGAGAGCTTCTTAGGAAGAAAAAGACATTATGATTTGCTCATTTCCTCAGAAAGTAGCAAAAGATGTGACAATTCATTAAATCATAAATATAAATAATAGCTAGTCCATAGATTCAATATCACCTTATTTTGGTGCATTACTCACAGGTCATGGGCCAGTACCATGTCTGTCATTAGCAAGGCTCACAAGTGATTTTATTATAAAACTGAATTAGGAAATGTTTTATAAAAAGAAATTAATACCCTTTAAAATGAGGAAATTTTATCAGTGTTTTGAGTTTTTAATGTAATAAATTGATCTATGTTGCAAATGCTTAAGCTTTCAGTCTGTGGAAAGCTAGTTTTACATAATTCAGGGACTTCAGAACCCATATATTTGTTGTAACTTTTAAGCATAATGATGAATTAAAAACAGTATTTGAGATTATCATCTGTTGAGTTTATCAGCTGCTCTCAGCTAAACTGAATTTGTATCTTTTTAATACTAGTCAATGATAATGCTTTATAGCTACTCACTGTGTTATATGCAAAGCAAATGATAATCTAGTTAGATTTAATTTTTTTATTGTTACACAGTACTCTATGAATATGTAGAGTGTTTTTAAACAAACTTTTTACATTTGTTTTTCCTGTAATGTACTTCATTTGTCATAAAAATGAATGAGATTATCAGTCAAGGACTGACTGCTTTTTCTTAGTTTGATTGCTACTGTCACCAGTGTTTTACAAATCTGGAAGGATTTCCCTTTAAGAGTAGTTTTTCATTATTATTCTATAAATACAGACAGTAATTTATCTGTCCACCCCTGCAATATCTTATGATAGAGGAAAAAAAATCCTATTACATGTCCGTAATATATAGAAGATCTTTAGTATGCACTTCAATAATTCTTATTCGTTCTTTTCTCTTGTTAGTATTGAAAATTTGATTTTCAAGCCTACTTAAACAAATAAACACAGAATTACTAGAATATGTCATCTTTGAAAGGCAATAAGTGTTATTTTCTTGAGAAGACTTGTAACCTACTTTCGGTCTTTCACATGTTACTGTTTTTACCTACTAACAGTACCCACAGTCCATGCGTGAGCAATCTTTTCTTAAACTTCCCTTGATCTTTTTCCTTACTTCATTTTCTGTAAGTGTGGATTTGTTAACTGGTTGTGAGATACTTCAGTCATATTTTTAATTAAGGCTGTCCGTCAGCAACCAAGGAAAGGGCCTTTAGGAGACCATTTGTCCTCACAAGGAAGGAGCCTGATGAAGTTGGAGGTTTTTTTACCAGCCCACAATTTAAACACAGTCCTATTTAAAAATTACCAAATATGAACCTCGTGTAAGCGTAGTCCATCCATGGTACATCAATTCAAAATGTTACATTTCTGTCTGTATCCTTACTTGTTAGATTTGAGAAAACAAATTGTAATTAACTCCCTTTAAAGAAATTGCTGATTCCTATGTAGAACATAGGAAAAACACCTGAAGTATAAAATTCACGTAACATAAATCTTTGCCTCAAAAAAAAACCAAACCAGGAAATTATTTGTGTTTTTAATAGGGTTTGATGTTGTCTATTTCCCTCCTCTGCGATTGGCAGAAGCTCCCTGCCCACTCTGAGTGGTTTTTCCCTAGGGCAGCTCTGGCTCTGTGGTGTCCAGAAGGGCAGCACGGTTTGCACAGGGTGTGACAGGATTTTGTGTGCAGGCAAAGGGATGTGCTGAGCTCTGAGGGAATCACTATTTGCTAGTTTGGGTTTTATGTGTCTGGCAGGAATTCTCGAGGGCTGTATGCAAGCACTGACAGAGGATTGCCATCCCCAATTACAAGGGCAACAAAAGGCACCCAAATTAAATTCTGAATCTTTGAAACCAATTCAAAAATATTTTATTACCTGTAGAATTTCTTTCTGTCATTCCTTTCTGTCTTCTTCTGTCCTTCTGCTGAGCAAATGACTTTGTAATATATTTGTTAAAAGATTCTGAAGAGCTGCTTGAATAAAAGTATAAGGTGCAGTGTTAATTATCCCTTTCAAAAGCATTTGTACATAGGTGATAACTGAATTACGCAAACAAAACCCTTCCAGTTTCTTTTTTAGCTTGTGCAGAGACAAGCTCAGAATCTTGGATAACAGGATTCTTTAATGTGGGTTTGGGTTTTTTCCCCCCTCACATCTTAATTAGGAAAGGGAAAGTATAAGTATATAAAATACAAACTAGGCTTCCATATCTGAGCAGTATTTTCTGGATCGTGCTTCTGCAACAATATTTAAGATACATTAATGGAAAAGCACATTGGCCTAATCCTTGGAAACAATGAGTATTATTATTGCCGTGGAAAACAGCAGAACCTGAAAATCAGATTCCTTAATGATAGGATTCCTTCTCTTGCATTTGGAATCTAAAAAGTTCCTTAATTCTCAGGTTCATCATTTCACACTCTTAAAATTCATTTCTTCCCTCAATCTGAGCGTGATTTATGGTTGCTCTGTTATAGATGAAGTAGTTTCATCTTTCAACCTTATTGCATTTTCTCCAGCATTTCTATCACTTAAGACCTCGATTCTCAAAATAAAGGTGAGAGAAGATGAATGTGTGTATGGAAGAACTCTCAACTGGACCCACCCCCAAGTACCTAAAACTTTGCAATACTCAAAGTTTAATGAATGTTTACTCTGCTCAGCAGAGCAAATCTGAAAGGTCAGATGAAAACCAATGGTATTATTCCACCGAGTTTCATCACTGTGCCACTACTGGTGTTACAGAAAAAAAACAAAACCAACAAAAAACCCTGAAAATGCTCAGGTCCAGAAATTTGTGACTGATGCCATGGTTTTGTGCTGTGTAAAGAAATCTGAGTCGAACTACTGATCAAAAGTGGCATTATCTGATTAAAGGGAAAGGGAAAAAACCCAACCTTAAACTCTCAAGCAACTACTCCAGTCAGTATTAACTCTCCAGCTGTAATTCCATGTGTCCGAGGGCTCTGTGCGCTGCTCCTGGCTGTTCCTGCCCTGGGAGTTGCACTGTCCCTGCAGAATGGTGCCACCCAGCACGGAGCTGTGAACAGGGATCTTTGTGTGGGCATGTTTCCTTTATTTGCTCCTTCACAATGGACTTATTAATCCTCAGTCATCATTTTTGAGGTGCTTGAAGTATATTTACTGGTTTGGTTAAAAAAACAGTGTTCTGTTGTAGAAGATAGTGTAGAAAAATCCCATGAGAGAGTTCTGTGTTTGTGAATTGTCCCCTTTTGGCTGGGCCACTGGCTTCACTGTGCACTGAAAGGGACATACACCCAGCACAACCTAAACAGAACTGGGTATAACCTCGGGGTGTTGGGGAGTCCAGTCAGTTCTGGAAATCAGAGAAAACCCCGTCACTGAGAAGATGCTGTCTGAGCATGCAGCTCCTCTCTTCACAGGCTCTGCCTTATAGAGGGTTTTGTTACAGGCACATCTTCAAAGCTGTATAGGAGGACTTAAAAAAGTTTTCATCCTGCTCTGATTCTGCTCTCGAAGCTAAGGGGTACAAGGTGCAGGATGGCACAAGCTCTGATTGCCCCCTGTTGGCATCCTCCACCGCCAGGGTTTGAGGTCCCCGGTGTGCCCCCACACCCAGCAGAGCCCTCCCAGCTGGGAAGGCATCTCTCCTGATCTGCACTTGGAGCTGTGACTGCGTTACATCTGCCTATCATTCTGGGTAAATGAAAATGGGAAGGTCCTGAAGCATATTTTAACTCAGAGATGCTCAGCTATAAACGGCCCAATGCACTGTGTATCTCCTTTTTTTCTAGTGAATTTTGGGACTGCTTTACGATATTCTTTAGCTGTCCCCTGGTCTGGATGATGGCTTCAGTGGATGTATGTATTATCCAGTACTAAACACGCACCCATTCCCAGTGATGTACAGGAGCAGCAGTGTTTTGTAAGCCAAGGGTGCTTTTGCTCTCCTCAGGTGGTTGGCACACATGGGGATGAACACTGGCACACCTGCCTGCCTGTCTGGGCTATTCTAGCACGGCTTTTGTGAGTCTGTGTGTTCCTTTAAAGATTCCAAGACCCAAAAATGCTCAAATAAACTGAGTGTAAAAGCAGTAGGTGGCTGTGTGAGCAGCAGACAATGTGCTGGGTTTAGTTTGTTGTAGGCAGAAGGCAGGGATCTGCCGTAGCCCATCTCAGCCTGTCGCTGCGGGAGCAGGTCGGAGGCACGGGTGGGTGCTGGCTGCCTCGGTGAGCAGCGTGCCTGCGGGAGGGCTCTCCCCCTGCTCCGGGGGATGCTGAGAGCAGCTCTCTTAGTGTTAGACAGCGGCCGCGCTTTCCTTGCCGCCTGCACTCACTGAGCTGAGAGCCGAGCCCAGGAAAGCTGGGATAATGAGCAGAGCAGTGCAGGGAGGTGATTGATGATCCCTGGTTCTGACAGCTCGAGTGCCGAGATTCCCAGGGTATCCGAGCGCGGCATTAGCATGCTGACAGCTCAGCATTTAGGACATTATGGTAATTTATCCTGCATATGCTGTCACCTGCACTGTCAGAGTTTCTTTTTAATGATGGTATAACTATTTTGTTTGTTTGTACTGCATTCTTTTCATTTGGCTAATGTCTCCTCATTAGATTGCACCTAGTAAATGAGAGTAATTAAGTGTTTCCTATAGCTCAGATGCAATGATTAAGTTGCAGAGTTGGTGCTGATTATGTTTTGTCATTTATCTCTATTAATCTGAGAATAATCCAGATGATAAACACATGTAATTTTTTTAGCTAATGTTCAATAGATGAAATTTATAGTTTCTCAATGGAGCCAAACAATAAGTGTGTATTTATACATGAAGAGGAAGTTATTGTACTTGTATTTCTGTTAAATAAACATAAAATTATCTGTGCAACTAAGAAAAAAAAAGTGGAGAATCTATTGAATGTAGAGATTCTCACTTTTTAAAAATGCATTTGTATAAGGAAAACTACTATTCATAATTCACAGTTCAGTGACTCTCTTTATTCTGCTTTCTCAAATATCTACAGAGATTCCTGTGGTGATATTTCTGAGGATTTTTTTCCTGCAGTTATTGTCTGTATTTGTTACTATTAATTCTAGAATACAAATTGCATCTCTAGTACTGAAATGTAATTTTCACATAAACACTTCCAAATTACTCAGTTTAAAAACAAAAAAACCCCACTAATACATCAAATTAAGTGCCTCACAGCAATTTGTAAATCTTTATCTAACTTTCAAGCTGTAGATAGACATTGAAAAAATAGCTTGAGCTATTCCTTCAACACAAAGTAGCTGTAATTAATTTTGATACAAATAATAATGGCAACACTAGGAGCACCCTGAGTTATTTGATGATGTTCCTTTGTTTTCCTGGCTCTGCGAGCTTCCCAGCACATCACACTGTGATGTGCTATTTCTAAACATATTACTATTTCTAAATACATAATTTACTATTTCTAAATATATGCCTTGAGAAAGTCAGACATCGTAGCCCCATAATCGTGTGGGGTTTATACACCAAAATTCTGATTGGCTTCAAAAGTAGCAGCTTTTGTGTGTCCCCAGGTAATAAACTGCTTTAAAATGCAGCACTGGCAGTTGGAATAGCTGTTGAGGGATGGACCCTAGGCTAGTTTGGGGTTTCTGTTAAACGTGTATAAATAGATGAGCTGGACAATTTTTCAGGTGTGCCTGCTGCCCGGTATTCCTGCCCAGCGTGGGAATGTTGTCCCTGCTGTGTCTGTGTCCCTGTGGCGTGGGAGGCGATGCTGTGCCGGGTCTCTGGGTACCCGCGCCGCGCTGCAGCCCCGCTCACCGAGGGCTGGGCTACGGCGAGGTTCCCAAACACGCTCCTTGCTTTGGAACAGTTCCTCGCAGCCGGGCCACTGTTTTTCCTCGATGTTTTTCACGGAACAGCTCCTGGCCCTCTCGGGGGGAGTATCTTCCTGGACAGTGCTGTGCAGAGTTTCATTGCGGTTCCTTGAGCTCGGAACAGCCCCCAAAGCCCTGGGCTGGCCGGATCCCCTCGGGGCGCTGCCCATGGCCATGCCCGGCCCCTCCCAGGCCAGCCCCCTCCAGGACAGTCCCCTCCAGGACAGTCCCCTCCAGGGCAGTCCCTTCCAGGCCAGTCCCTTCCAGGCCAGTCCCCTCCAGGACAGTCCCTTCCAGGCCAGTCCCTTCCAGGCCAGTCCCCTCCAGGGCAGTCCCCTCCAGGCCAGTCCCCTCCAGGACAGTCCCTTCCAGGCCAGTCCCCTCCAGGCCAGTCCCCTCCAGGACCGTCCCCGCCAGGACAGTCCCCACCAGGACCGTCCCTTCCAGGCCAGTCCCCTCCAGCCCCGGCCGCCTCTGCTGCTGAGGAGCTGAATCCCGGAGCTGGGCTTTGTCCAGAGGGACTCTGTGATGAAGACTGGTCAATAAAATCACTCAGATTGGTCATTTGTCCCTGTTTTCAGGTGCTCCCGCCCTCAGCAGCTGAAGAGGGGCAGACGGTGGGTTTGAGCGACAGGGGAGCAGCGGGCCCAGGGGAGGCTGAATGTGGAAAGCTGCAGTGAGATTGAGCATGGTGTGGTGAAGACAGGTGAAACATACTGGGCAGGAGAGCCTGGCATGGCCCAGCCATAGTCCACAAATTTAAGGGTTTTTTCAGTTTGTGCACATTTGTTAGGTTGGCTGAGATTTTTCCAATATGTCTTCTAGATGAGTACACAATTATTTAAGGTTCAATTTTCATTTTTTAATACATAAAATCACATTATTGATACAACTCAGTAGACTTCTAGCTTGAAATATATGTTAATCAGGTCAAATTGTTGTTCATTAGAATTTATTGCTTCCTAAGAACATCAGTTTTAGGACATCAGCATTCTTTCTGGGAAAGCAAATACTCTGTTCTGTTTATGTGGGTCAGTCCTGGAGTAGCTGCTTAATATCCCATGTCTGGAATTCAGTTGTCTTTTCTCTTGGGTGGGTCAGGAAGGCAGTTGAAGCAGGCAGTGATGGCTGCTGGGCTTTCATTTCTTTGTGACTGGTAAATGAAACACATGCAGCCTCACCAAACTACATGACTAATGACAACCTCCAGTGGCTCCTGCAATCAAAGATTAATTTGCTTTATCAAGTTTAAAGAATAGTAGGTGATAAATCATGTCAGAAAGAAATAATCAGTGGCAGGCTGATGTTCTTTTGCACAGTGGAGGACAGGTGCAATAGAGGATTCATCTGCCATAGACTGTTAATTTTGTTCTCATGCTGATGTGTTAATTTTTATTTAGTTGATTTTTAAGTCAAATGGGATGCATTGTCAACTAATATTTTTACCTAAAATATATAGTATTGGTTTTTAGCTCTAAAATTAAACATGTTTAGAGTCTATCACTTGCCATCAAAATATTTTCCGCTTAATTCCTTTAATAATTGATGGATATATTTCACTCCCATTGGGTTTGCTGTCTCAGAGCACAGCTTAATGTGGACAGGAATAAAAATATGCTGTACGTATCTAGTGCATACATAATATATTTCTGTTCCCTGCTGCTGGTTGTTGTTCAGCCAGATCTCCTCTCCTGTTCTCTCTGTGGGAGAAGGCTGATGTTAGTCCCAGCAGCTGCCCTGGTGCTGCAGTTGTTCTGGGTGCTGGGCAGTTGAGGTTTGGCCGCTGCAGGACTTGCTGCCGCCTCCTCCCATCCGCGGGTGGCACAGCACAGGAGGGATCAGCGTGGAGCAGGAGGGAGTCAGTTCTCCCTGCCTCCCACTTAATGAAGCCGTTCAGGGACTGCAGCTCTGTCGCTTCTGCAATTACTGAATATAACCATCCCAATAAAATCTGCAGTTAAAAAAATACCGTTGTGGTATGCCATGGCATGGCATGACACTGACTGACCTGCATTTGCTGTGAGTCCTGGTGTACACAGAGCAAGGGCTGCAGCTGTTTGCTTTTCAAGGAAAATCCTGTGCTGACTTCGCTCTCCAGCTGCAGTTGATTGTTGACCATTTTCAGTCTGTGTTTCAGTTAAACCATAATATATACCGTACACCATAAACCATAACAATAACATATTTGGCAACAATGTTTTCTGTGTGCAAGAGAATTTTAGTAATGGAATAATGCAGATTCTGTAAACTTCAGTCCTGCCTAGCAATGTGTGTAATTTCATACCAATATGTGAGCCCTCTAGCGGCATTCCGAGCGCTGGAAGTGTGGCTGGCCGGGTGCGGGGTGTGCAGGGTGTGCAGGGTGTGCAGGGTATGGATTGTGCAGGGTGTGCAGGGTATGGGATGTGCAGGGGGTGCGGGGTGTGCAGGGTGCANTGCAGGGTATGGGATGTGCAGGGTGTGCAGGGTGTACAGGGTACAGGGTACGGTGTGTACAGGGTGTGCAGGGGGTGCAGGGTATGGGATGTGCAGGGTGTGCAGGGTGTACAGGGTACAGGGTACGGTGTGTGCGGGGTGTGCAGGGGGTGCAGGGTATGGGATGTGCAGGGTGTGCAGGGTGTACAGGGTACAGGGTACGGTGTGTACAGGGTGTGCAGGGGGTGCAGGGTATGGGATGTGCAGGGTGTGCAGGGGGTGCAGGGTGTGCAGGGTATGGGATGTGAAGGCTGTGCAGGGTGTGCAGGGGGTGCAGTGGGTACAGGGAGCCCTTGGAGAGCTGGGCATACACACAGGGCAGCACTGCCCGCCTGGGACAGCACAAACCCGGCTGCCGCCACGGCTCCGGGGAGCCAAGGGACTTCCCGGGAAGACTTTAACGCCGAGGGAGTTGCCTTTTGCAAGGAGAAAAATGGTAAAACTATCCATCTCCTGTAGCTGGCTCTTGCACATGCAGTAAATGGGCTTCTCAGGACCCATCTGCCCCAGCTGATCGTACTTAGATCAGCAAAGGCAACACTTACTGTGTGTATATTAAAAGCTGCATTGCATAAAGATTAAAATATTTTTAAAAACCCTTTTCTTTTGAAACAAAAGAAAAAATTTTGCAGGGAGGATCTTTTTGACAGAAGTAGATCTTAAGTAAGCCATTAGCAATTTAGTGGAGCTGCCGGGTGTCCACAGGCAGTTCTGTTAAATGTGTTTTTTTGGAATGTTGGAGTCACAAACCCACCCTCCTGCTGCACACTGAATTTGGGGCATTGGCCTGTTGGTGCAAGGACCAAGCAGTGGGAGGAGAGGAGTGTGATGGGTTCTGTGTCCTATCAGCAGGTCTGTTTTTCCCCTGCACCATTTCAGGTTTGTACCTGCAGGCTGGCCTGGGCACTGGCCTCAGAGACTGCCTGATGCTAAAGCAGGAATGTACAGGGAGCCCTGAAGGTACAGCTGTGTAAAAACTGGCTGCCCTCTCTTCCTATTTAATTTTGTTCTTAGTAACGCAGATTTCTGAAATGATACAGCAGTGCTGCTCTGGTGGGTTTGTGCCATTCTGCTGGTGTTAGAAAGCTGAAAATACGGGTTAATCCTCCAGTAAAACCTGTCTACTCATCAGTCTGCATTTAAGCTGGAGGGGAAAGGAAACCACATTTTACTTATTTGTATGTAATCTTCAATTACTAAAAAATCCATATTTACCTTTTTTCTGGCTCCCAATCTTCAATGTAGAAGTATAACACATGAATTAGTGGTTAAAATAATTCTCAGAGCAAAAACATAAATTAGAATTAAATTTAAGTTAACATTAATGATTTAAGTTTAAAACTTCTGACAGTTAAAAGAGAACTCCCCGAAACTGAGTGTTAAAAGGCAAGATAAGTGTATCACTGAGCCAGGCTGTGTGTCCTGAGTGCTGAGCAAGGGGAGATCAGCTCCCTGACCCACTGGAGATGCTCTGCCCCACACTGCTGCTTGTCTCTGAGCACTCTGCTGGCTCATTTAAAAGCCATTCAGATGTCCAGGTAAAAAATGCCTATAAAGCCATCCTGAATTACATTGTAATGCTGATGGAAGGAAGAGAGAGTACTTAGAGATGCTTCTTAAAAAGCACAGCCCTCTCTGAGCCGAAATCACTCATCAGCTGTACCTGTGGAGTGTCGTGTGAGTGCTGCTCGTTCCCACCTCTTCCTGTGCCAGAGCTGAGTGTCCTCCCAGACTCCAGGGTTTAGAGTGTGATGCAAACTGGGACTGGAGATCATCAGCCTGGAACTGAGATCATTACAGCCGGGCCTGTTTTATTGTGATGTTACTCTTGCGTAAGTCGCGGCTCGTTCTTAATACGGTGATGGCTCTGGGAATAGATTTGGGGAATGAGGTGAGAAGAGTCTGTGTTTGTCTATTTTGGACCAAAAAAGAAAAATACCCCCCTCTCAATTTTAATCTAAAATTCTGTAGCTAAATTAAGACATTTCATAACTTTCCTTCAGCAGTCCTTAGGAATACAACCCATCATAGCAGCACTTTCACCCCAGAAAAATATGTGTAGCTGTCTTCAAGCTGGTAACAGATGAGTGAAGATAGGTAATAAATAATAGTATGGAAAGTCTTCTTGTTTGAACATATTTTGCCAAAAGCACTGAATATGAAGTTGGGTGAGAGAAAGGAGAAACATTCTCTGAGTATTACTGACATACTTTATGATGACTTAGTGGAACACCTTGCGGCCAACTGCGCTTTTGTTCGCAGGTGTTCTAAAGCTGTCACACCTCCGTTTCTTCCACACAACAAAGTCAAGAGCTAATTCATTGTTAATTGTTGAATGTTCCTTTTTATAGTATCCAGAGATGCCCCAGGAGCCACGTGGCTTCCTTAGCTTCTTGCATGTTCAAAAAGTGATCAAGTCACAACCTCAATATTTAAAGCAGTACGGCTTGGGTTCATCTGTGGAGTGCTTGAACTTGGGAAGGCTTGGGGTTTTTTCCACTTACGAAAAAGCTGTAGTTTAGTTAAAATAAAAATGAAAATAAACATTTTCTCCAGAGCATGTGGTTCAGGTTTGTGTTAGACTTTGTCAGTGTGTGGTGAAACAGGGTGTGATTTTCATACCTAATTGGATTAGTAGAAGGCAGAACAACTGGTGCATCTCTGTGCATCTGCACAGGAAGGAGCAGTGATAAGCTGTCTCACCCAGGCAGTGTGCAGGCTGGGGCAGTGGAGACTGTTATCTTGTCTATAACCATTTTCCATATCCTGAAATCAAATTTGCAGAACAAACAGCATTTGGGCTATGCTTCATATTTCATTAGATACACGCATCCTCACAAAATTATTTTTATCAGACTATGCAGAGGTCTTTCTACATTTGCTTTTGTGTGCTTATAGAGTAATCAAAAATGTTAGTAATGTTCTGATATGGATCTGTTTCAGTTACAGGAATATATTTTTAAAGTACATTTTTCAGACTTAAATGCACTTTTGTTGAACATCACAGGAAGGCAAACGGTTTTCTGTCTTCTTCCACTTGCCTTTCTTCTGAAGCAAGGAGGGGGAAAATACCCCAAGTATTTCAGTGTTGTGTTTCACACAGGATTCATCTGTATCATCTTTGTTGGAAGAGTTGGTAGTTGGCCTCAATTTGGATCAAAAGAACTGCAGTTAGGAAGGCCATGAGGAAGGTTCCATATTATTTCTCCAGAGCATTCTCACTACTGACGAGTTGTTTCTTGAGGCATGTAGCTCTATTGAGAAAGATGTCTTCTGGGAACAAAAGTTTTATTTCTGAAGCAGGGTTTTATATCAATTTAAGTATTAAATGGTTTGTATAGATATCATCTACACAGTAATGTAGCTGATCACAAGATACATAAAAACTTTACTATGTAAGTCAATATAAAATCGTATTATTTTGGGTTTTATAAGAATGTGCACAGAATCTGATGATTTAAGTAAAATTAATAGAACAGAGTATCTTTGAATGAGCTCTTAACAGCACAAGTCCATTCTAGTTCATGCATTTTCTTAAATAACCAATTTCTGCTGAATAACAGTCATTGTTATTTAGATATTAATGTAATCACCTCAATATGTGTGCTAAACTATGTGAACTAAAAATTTAGTTTTGCAGTATCTCAGAAGGTAAGGGTAAGCCAGCAGTGCCCTTCCAGCTCACTGGGCTCCTGAGGTGCTGCAGATTCTGCAGCTGTTGAGAGCAGCTGTGTCTGATGGTGTCTGTCATCTTTGCATAGATGAGATTATCGTGTTTGCTAAACAGGACAGCAAAACCGACCAAAGTGTTGCTCTGTGCTTCATTAAAGACTTGTCCTATCAGTCATGCTGTGAAAGAGGGCAGTACCTGCGGCCTGGGTGCAGCTGCAGACGCTGTCCTGCAGGAGCCAAGGGGTGTGTAGGACGCTGGGGTGCCGTGGCCACCGTGGGCTGGGGCACCTGGAGCTCCTGCCTGGCTCCTCAGCATCAGCCACCTTGTCCTTGCCTGTGTTCGCTGCTGTGCCTCGTTCAGCTGTGGGGTGAGAGGGCCTTTATTTACTGTGCCCTGCGTTTTCCTCTCTTAGCTGGGTGACAGTCTGTGTCTCTCCTGCCAGAGCCAAGGCAGGCTGTGCTTTTCTGTGCACAACTTCAGGGTGTCACTCCTTTGTTTCCGACTTTAACCTCAAAGGCTGCAGTCTGAAGCTTCCCATATGTTACTGCGAATAATCACTGATCAAGATTCTTGACCAATTTTGATTGATTGGTTTCATTAGTTTTTATTACTTTTGTAAGCTTTTCGATAAATACTCACGTAACTATAATTCTGCTCCCTGCTGGTGTTCCAGGGTTGGATCTATTGCTGTGTTATCTGTACAGCATATTTGTGTTTGGAATTTCTTCACTTATAGTATGCTCTGTCAAATTTTGGCTACATTTTTAGTTGCTTAATTTCAGCAAAAGCTTAAGATTTACAACTTTCTCTTCAAATTATACCCCTCAAATACTGTGTGTGCTCATAGGTCAAACCAGTCCATTCCTTTTTCCTAAGCTCTTGCTTGATTTCAGTGTCCTGTGTTTTAGCTTAAATTCTTGGGTGAAATTCGGAGTTGATGAATTTTCAGTGTCTGAGTATCACTATGTGTTTTTAGATTCAAAAATACCTGTAACTCCTCCTGAACCAAAGTGTTGTTTTTAAGGGTCTGTCCTATTAAATTCTCTTTCCACTCTGCAGCACTTTGAGGGCTCCTGTTCCTCAAAGGACCCTCCTGGTACAGACATACCAGGCTTCATCCACTTGTTGTTCTCCACCATCTTAAAATTGCACCAATATTTCATCCCCACAAGTAGACAGACTAACCTGAATTAGGAAACCACAGGCTCTGCTTTGTTTGTTGTCCTGGCCACCTGGTTTGTTAAACCTTGTTTTTGTCTGCTGTAGATAAGGAATGTCTTTGCCTTGGTGTTTTAGCCACTGATGCAAAATAAAAGAAAACACATATTATCAAAGTAAACCTGGGGTCAGAGGAGTAGAGAAGTGTCTGGAAACTATTTCCCATCTCATTTTGCATCAAGCAGTGCTTGGCTGGAGTGAGAGATGTGCCCCACAGCATCTCAGTTCAGAGTGATGGATAGTTGTGGGGGTGCTGGGCTGCGGGAGGAATTCCTGGTCCTGCCATCTCCTGCTAACGTGTCAGGGCTGTTGTCTCGACAGGGAACAGCAAGGTCTTAAACGCTTTTATGAGTAGGGAGATAAGATTTGTTTTCATGCTCAATTGAAGAACTGCCATTTTGGAGCTACAGAGGGAAAGTTGTGTGAGCAAAGGAAACCAAAGCTTCAGAAGCTGTAAAAATCATTGTGAGTGGAGGAAATAACATTACAACTACACATCTGAATTTTATATGCATGACGATATAGAGACAATTAAAATGAATGTAATGCTTAGTTTAATGATTTATGAGACAATCAGATTGTAAGGAACAAATTTATGAAAATAGTTGAGCACATCAGCCTAAAAATAATGCAGATGGAAAGGCAAAGACAGTGCACCTCAGCGCATCAGCTGTGAGGGCTGGGCTGGCCATGGAGCAAAAACGTTTAAGAGCAGTTCAACGAGCTTAATAGACACATCTAATTTAAAGCATTTCATGGAGAGATGCATGATGAAATAAAACTGCAGGGTTTTTTTTGTTTTAAATCTGTTTTAACAAAGAAAGGCTTTCCCAAAGCTCTGATACTGTGTTTAATTAAAAATACAAATCGTGGTTTGCGTGGTATGTGCTGGAGAATTATTGTTTTATATTACAGTAATATGTTGCAATTATTATTGAAAACCTTATTTAATTTTTAGTTTCAGGTGTAAATCAGTGTTATCATGCAATAATTGAAAAATGGTGCTCATTTTTTTTTCCTGGAGGTATCTTGAAGGGCATTAATTAAAAATGCGATTTATTTTAAAAATACTTTCACCTGAACTGCTGGTGCAAATTTTATGTTTAGTTATGTAAATCTGCAGGAAAGCCTTAAAAAGTTACCTTTTGTTTAATCTCACGTGGAGCCCCTGGTTCATGCTTGTCTGTTTAATAAAGGGTCAGATTTTATTTATGTGGTTAAGTAGAACATAAATGTAGACACTTCACACGGTGTACCATGTAAATGTAAGCCTTTGTAGTTACAAGTTTTTGTAGCTGGAGAATTGTTTTAAAAGGCATGTAATTTATTAGCTATCAGTAGCTGCTTTATTGCCTTGCCGCGCTGCAGTAATAAATAAAAGAAAGTGAGCTGATTTTACAAATGGCACACAAGGTGCACATTTTGTGAAAAAAGTCTTTTTTTAAAGAATTGGCATTAAATCCTTTTTTGTGATGACAAAGAGGCTAAGAGTGCAAACTGTATTTTCTGTTTATCGAAAACAGAGTCTCTTTTTCTCGAGGGCATTTTTTCCTATGATCATCAAGGGATTTCAAAAGCAATAAAGTGTGGAATCATTGTTCGACTTGAACAGTATTAAAACTTAGGTTTTAATTTCAGTGAAGTAATAAGATTTGAACCTGTCTCACATTACAGCACTGTAAGGCATTTAGCAATTGTATTTTAAAGGAGGTTTTTAAAATGCAGCTCACTTGAAAGCTAAGTGTCTATCAAGTAATTAATAGTTTCTCCTCAGCACAGGCTGTTCTGAATCATACTAAGAAATCTTGGGTTTGTTAATAACAAATTAAGATAATTGTAAGGAAGTTAATTCCTAATTAGTTTAAACCTACAATCTTTTTTGCCCCTTTCTGAGATGGATTTTCAAATGAAGACAAAAAAATAGAGACTGAGGTTTGCAGCGTGATTTTCACTTTAGAATGAAAAAGAAATTATCCATGTTTACATTTCAAGAAACTGTATTTCTTGGTTAGCAGCATATGTCAGCTTGCCTCTAAGCAGTGGTGAAGTATTTAATCTGTACCCATACTTCATAGCATTAATGCAATTTCTGTTTCAGGATTGCATGTTGAGGATAATTCTGCAGAGCTTCTCCCCTCTGTTCTGACACGGGGAACGCTGGGATACTGGAACTTACTGTGCCCGGTTTGGCACGGATATTCTCCGGGCTCAAACTGAAAATAATCCTTCAGGTTGGTTGGTAAAATGAAGGCTGATGAGAGCACAGCCTTACCTGTGCCCTGCAGCCGGAAATGAGCAGGTGTGATTTTGGGAGGGGGAGTTGGGACACAGGTGCCCGTTGCAGAGCCGCGGTGCCGGCGCGGGAGCCGTGAGCTATGGCCCTCCGCGGTGATTTTGAGCGGTAACTGCCTCCATTAGCCATCAGGTTTGTTTCTGTATTTTAGTAGATGGCCTCGACTGTAAATATTAGAGGATCTAAAATAAATCAACATATTATCCTAAGGATACAAAACGTAAGAGCTATTTGTGGCTAGGAAGCCGTGACAGATAGTTTGGATGAGGCAGATGATTGCCCGCCTCTCGGATCTGGCTCCCATTGCTGTGCCTGCAGGCAGTGTGGTGTTATAGTTGTATATTGATGTCAGGGTTACTACTGAGTGGCTAGCAATGACAGATGTCTATAATTAGAGGCAATGCTGCCAGTATTTCAGAGGAGCCGGCCTATGTTGAACAATTATCTTATTTCTGGCTTGCCAAAGAGGGTTGTTCAAATTGCTGGTATTAGCTGTGGTGGCTGTAACACCTCTCCTTATGCCCTGGGATAAATGTGCAAAAGCACTGTCATGTACAGCCCTGGTGCAAAGCCTCTTCTGAGGACGGGATCCTGCTAAATTTCATGTGCTTAAGGCTTGATCTGGAGATGCAGAACACCTGCAGTGATGTTAGTCAGAACAGTGGAATAGTTTTGGATATAGAAATTTTAGAGCTATACTAAGCAGCTCTGATTTTTATTGCTTGTTTTTAAGTGCCAGACTGATGTTGATTCTTTAGTGTTGGGGTTTATTGCACACAAGTATGCTGAGTGGGCCACTCATTTAGATACAATTAAGCATCTGAATAAAATTTAGCTGCACACTTGTAATAGTTACAGGGGAAGTCAGAGTGTCAATTACTGCTATTCAAGTACCTATAATTCTGTATCTTTTGGAGTGTTCTGACTGGCACAGATCTACTCTTGTAACTGCACAGTAGTGCTTCATTTCAACCATCAAGGGTTCTAAACCAGCATTTTGGCTTCTTGTTAAGCAAATCCTTGACTGCATACATGGCTTTAATTTCTGCAGTGCAGTGTACAGCTCTGTTGGAAAGTGCAGCCCAGAACTGTGCTTCAAAAGCTAAAAATCTTCTGGAAGATGTTCAAAAAGTAGCAGCTGTTAATAGTATTTCTGTTTTCACTATAATATTTGTTCTTTAAGCCCTGAAGGGGAACACAAGAGACAGCAGAATTAAAACTCTCTAACAGTGCTTTACAAATATTAAAGTCTAAACAAGACTTTTAAAGCTAAGCATCCTTTTAACTAATGGCTAACTGAAAACCTAGCAGATAAACCCATTTCTTTTTTTTTCTTCTTTGTTTTCCGCAGAGAGTGCTTCTCATGCTGCATCAGTAATAAGAGCAGTTAGTTCATAGTAGGCCTCCTGTATAAGTTCAGCAGAATTGTGCATCTTTCTTTCAAGATCTTCAGAAAACATGGATTAAGAAAAGGATAAATAAATAAACAAACAAATAAATAAATAAATAAATAAAAGCTGAGAGATAGTCGTTGAAATTGAGATCAATTTCCATGTAAGAGAAGGTTTATTGCTGGCACCGTATGGGCATTTTATAGAGCAGGAAGCAGGGAGTTAATCACTCCAGCACCCCAGACTCCTCTGAATCCTCCAACTAACGGGGAAGGACTGGGAAACAGGGCCTGGAAAACAGCCTTTGTGGGAACTGTTAATACCTCTTACTGTCTCAGCTTGTGATGACAGAGTATTTCAACAGACTAGGAGGGAAATAACATCCATGACAACGGCTGAGCCACACAGCAGATTCACCCTTTCCCCTAAAACAGAACACTTAGTTATAATAACAATCTCCTGATTTTTAACTGGTTTTTTGTAGTAGGTCTCTTTCAGTAGAGGATACCTTTATGCAGTATTTTAAGCTAGGTTTAGAGGCAAGACAATAAATAGAAGGTATCATTTACGTAATTGGTGTGGGTAGTTACAAGCACAGGTAGCAGTGGATGGGAGAGTAGCCTACGTACAAGGTAGCTGAAAGCCCACCTGAATCTTCAGAGATCCTGTCTGAGCTACCTGAGGCATTTCCTTGGGGCCTGTTTTGGAGAGTTTCTTCATTTAGAGAGTTTACTCTAAACCAACAGATTGGCTCATTCTCTTGGTTTAGGCTCTGAGTTAGGAGCATTTTGAAATGTTACCTTTTTAAGACAGCTGGTCGGGAGTGGAAGTGACCAAGGTTTCCCTCTGCTAAGGAAAGGAGATAAAAGCCAGGGCTTTTGAAGCCCTCAGTTTGATCAGGAGATAAAGATGAATGATCTGGCACTCTGATAGTCCAATTAGGGGATTCAGTTCCCACTTCCTGAAGCTGTCTGTGGGATGTGGAAGCTGGATTTCTGCTGTGTTATAATGGAGCTTTTAAGTGCTAAAAATTCAAAATACCTGAGCGTGATTTAAATAGTAGGGGAAATTGCAAAGTGTGTTGTGGCACTCAATACCAGGAATGCCACTTGCAATTAGTGTGGAGGTTTGGTGGGTGCTGCCCAGGGGTGTTAGTCAGAGAGGTGGGAGGGTAGAACCCCGTGGCAATCGCCCCTGCACTGCCTGGATTCCCAAAAAGGCCCTGGGGACAGACGGGCTCCCCTCCGTGTGCTCCGTGTGCTTCAGCTCTGCCAGGCTGGGGTAAATGCGGTGAAGGTCTGGTTTTGCCCTCACTGTTCATGACAAAATGCTTTAATGTTGCAGTGATGGTTCTCTGCAGCGAGGCCTGGAGAGCTTCAAGGAAGTTATAATATCTTTAGCATTTGTGCTGTGCCTACGGGTAATAACTTTACTGTAATTTTCTGAAGATTCATTATCCAAAATCTTAATTCATTATAATAGCCCTTATGAAAACTATAGAAACTAACATTTTCTTCTGTTTCCTTATTTGCACAGTGTGAGAGATTCATTGCTCTGTTTTAATTTGTTTCATGGGGTGTGTTTGAGTACATTCCATACAGTGCTGTTATTGAATTTCTGTGACTGTCATTACAGAGCCATACAACCTTTAGGAACTCATATTCTGAGCTTCCCAGTTCTGTAATCTGCTTCACATTTAAGAATTGATATAATTAGCTTCTTCAGAGTTATAATGATAGTGCCAAAAAGAAAAGACCTCCAAAGGCAAAGCAAAGTTAAACATATCTAAGGCCAAAGAGTAGGGAAGACAGGGAAATAAAGTTTTCGTGTGATTACTGAATTATTTCTGTTTTCTTGGTCTGTATTTACATGCAAGTACTTTGCTTTATTAAACACTGCTTCCACAGTTTTATTTTCTTGTCCTTTTGGGATAGTTCAAGGAGTTGGAAAGTGTATGTTTATGTAACTTGGACAACTGATAAGCCCAGAGAAGCTCTGGCTGCCCCATCCCTGGAAGTGTCCAAGGCCAGACTGGATGGGGCTTGGAGCAACCTGGGATAGTGGAAGTGTCCCTGCCATGGGCTGGATGGGACTGGATGGACTTTAAGGTCCCTTCCAAACCTAATCTTTCTGTGATTCTATAAAATGTGCTAGATAATTAAAAAATTCCCTGGCACCAGAGCTTGTGAATCTGCTGTCTTGCTTCAGTGTCCTGATTCCACCAAGGTGGTTTTACAAACAGGAAAAAGAAGGATCCCTGGACCCTTTGCTTTCACACTTGGTTCAGTATCTTTGAAATTGTTACTTGAAATTTGAAATTTTGTTCAATTGTGACTTGTTATTTGAAATTTGATTAGTATTGAAGGTGTTTTACTGGTCTGTTCTTTCTCTTCACTGCCATGACCACTGCTGTCACCTCTGAACGTAGCAGTGCCACTGGGGACTGGGTGCAGTGGTGCTCCCAGCTCCAGCCTGCATCAGGGACCCTGAGTGGGCACCGGGGGCTGTGGAGCTGTGGAACGTCGTAGCCCAGCGCTGCCCCTTCTGTGGATGTTCCCCCACGGCCACGGGCGTGTGAAACTGAGCTGGGGATGCTGTGATGTTCTCCTGCCAGCTGATACTTGTGGCCATACTGTGGCTGAGTCACACAGCGCTGTCTTTTTTGAATTCTTTTTTGAAGCTGTAAATCTTGCAGTTATAAGGACCTGGGACTCATTGTGTCACTGTTTTCCAGGAGTCTTGAGCCAAGGGTTTCTTACTGGAAGTTGGTTCCCTGCTCCTTACTGGAAGTGTCTGGAAGGCAGTGAGAGGGTAAAGCCTTGGGCTTCTTGCTGGAAGGACAGAGAGGTGTGAAGGGAGGAGCCCCGGGGTGGCTCTGCCTGCCGCAGCCTCTGCTGCCCTCACCCCCGTGGCTCCCTGTAGCACCTAAGCAGAGGATGAGATCACTTCCACAGCTTTTTCTGACCCCTTTCAGCAGGGTTTCTCTCTGCCTCTTGAATATGTAGCTCGGCCTTTGTTGTTGAAGTGTGTTTTATTATTATACGTCCAAAATGCTTTATCATTAATTTTTCATAGCGCTTAGAAGTCCAGGGGCATTGCATTGCTGTGGTGGGAGGGGATTACTTTTCTATTTTTATATGCTAAGAGCATGTGTGGGTTTTGAAAATGATTTTGAAGAAGGTGTTTAAAATACCATATTTATTTTAGCTTACAGTGTGCCACACTACGGATGGGGTAGTTTTTATTGCAAGTGCTATCTTCATGCTGACTTGGAATGACCCTGTCACACGTGGAAACAAATCAGATTGTTGTTGTTAATGAGCTTTTCAATTTACTATTCAGTGGATCAGATAAGTGGATTTAAGAGGTAATGATCCTGCTTAGCACTCAGGCTTGTCTGTCAGATCCTAGTAGTGTGGGAAATCCCCAGGGACAAAAGCGTTGACACAGTTCTTGATGGGATAATGGGAATCAAAGCTAATGGATGATAAAAGGAGTAGTAAGAGTTACAAGGATAATTGTGGATTAAAGCACTGCTCTTTGTCAACACTGACTGCTGTTTTAGTATTTTATTTGTTAAACTCTGATGTGGGGAGAGCCTAGTTTGACAGCGGAGCACAATGAGATGGGCTGGCTCCCGCTCCCTTCTCCCAGCGCTCCCGCAGCAGGAAGGGAGGCTCGGAACAGACAAGGGTGGCTGCTGATGGCTTTGATTCCTTGCCACCACGTTTTTTCTTGTCATGATACCAAATACAAAAATTCCTAAACATTGCTAAAATTGCAGCTGCTGTAGCATTTCAACAGTGGGCTGTTTAGGAAGCGGATTTTTTTCAATTGGAAGGTGTTATTTTTATATGTCAATATATTATTTTTGCTATGCTTAATTACTATAAGCAATAACTTCCCATTTACAGTGTGAACATCGTGTTTTGCAACATTTAAAAATTGTGTTATATAGTACTATTTTTCCATATTTTGATTGTCCTTTCACTACTGATATTGTCACCAAAAATTACATTCGCACAATTATAAAAGGATAAATAAGCTTACAAATTAAGTTACTCTTGATTTTGGTACAATTTCTGCTTAGAGTTGCAAGTTCACCTACTCATGCCTTTATTATGCTGGAATTTAAAGTCTTTGGGATGTGAAAATACAATTGTTGTTGTTGTTATTGTTATTATTACCTGCCTCAGAGGTAGAGCGCTGTGATTTGGTTTTTAAGCCAAGTCCCAGGATTACATCACTGGCAGAGGGGTGCGAGCAGCTGTGGGTGCAGTGGCACACGTCCCGAGTCTGGGGACGGGGATGGGGATGGGGATGTCAGGGAAGGGAGCTGGCAGTAGATGGCACCAGGCTTTCACCGCTGGGAGCGGCGGCTGAGCTGTGCTGGGGCTGTCCCCGCACACCTCACTGCTGCTTGCCTTGATCCCGGCAGAAGGCACGAAGCCATGCAGCCCGGGATGTCCAGTCAGGGTCACCAAGGGCCGGAGTGGCTGCAGGGACACCCCTGAGTGCTGGACGTGCCCAGCAAAGCGCAGCTCCCGAGCTGGCACATGTTCGTACAGCTTTGCACTGTTGTGGCCTTTCTGTCTCTGAGGTTGATTTAACCCTACAAAATGTGTTTATCTGAACTAAATGTTAGGCTACTGAAACCACCAGAAAGCTTTATGAAGATGACACAGCAAGGAAAGAAAATACTTGGTGTGTCCTGTGCGTTTGCAGCTGCGCGTTACCCACAGCTGGGTCTGGCGGGCAGGGTGCTGCGAGAACCCACCCCGAACGGGTGACAGGAAGGGGACATGTCCACAGCTGCAAGCTATTGGCCTGCCAAAGCCTTTGTTCTCCATTCAAGAAAACAAAACTGTGTCTGAAGAGTACCAAATGTACCAGATTTTATGGCCAGCAGTGCAAGAACTTGCAAGCTCAAGGGCAGTGTTGAATCACATCCCACTGAGGACACACCAACACAAAGATGTTTTCTCCATCCCTTTGTAATTTTCTATAAACCAGGTTTTTTGAACAGAGACTGTATTGTTCTAAGAACAAAAAAGTGAGTTTAATGTGAAAATTTACTCTCCTTTGTGGGAAGAAATGTTTGTAAGGGCAAGTAGCAGCCTCAGTTCCCATATCACAGGACACCATCAGAGAGCGGATGAGCCGTCTCTTACCAGTGCTTCAGCTTGTAAGGTCATAGGCTGGGTGGACAGGCATTTATGCCTGTGCTTTCCTCCTGCAAAATCAGGTTGGGGAAGGCTTTAGAATAACTAAAAATGTTGATACTGGTAAATATCTATAATATGTTACTGTTGAAATGTTTGTTTCCAGGCATATGCCCAAATGTCAGAAATCTTGGGGATAACAGGTGACAGCCATGTTCTGGAAGCATTTATGACAAAAATGTAAGTTTGTGCTGGGGTTCTATTGTGTATGTTGTTTGTTTTGTCTTTAACATGCTGTTAAGTTTGCTCTTTGCTAGGAAAATATTTTCTGTGAATTTGAACTATTGAAGTAAGGGATAACCATTTCCAGAAGGACCCATATTTTACTTTCTGAAGATCATATCTTACTTCAGGCCTCTAGGTGAAGGGTTGCAGCTCAGTATTTCCTCCACAGTGCCCGTGTCCCTTCTCAAAATGGCTTTTGGGGGTAGAGCTGAGACGTCAGACTCTCGTTCAGTGACAGCCTGGCATAAACAGCCCTCACCCCTCCCCTCTCCTTCCCACACCCTCGGATGTGGAATTGCCTGTAAAGCTTCATGGCAATTCAAAGTGGGGAACTGACCAAGTTAAACTAATCTTCCTTTGTTTTGGGAAGGTTCTTTTGGATTGTTTTTTTTATTCAAGATCTGGCAAATTTTGCTATCTTAAAAATACAGACTCACAGAGGAGGATCCTGAGGCCTCACACTGAAGGAGACAAGAGGCATTGTCATCATCTGTCTTCACATCTCTGGCATTTGGCAAAATAACCTGGTGTGTTATTTTGGCAGGTAAGTGCTGCCGTACTCTTTCTGAAGAATATTCCTAGACAATTACTCTGGAGAACGTACCTTTTTCTCATGCCTCTGCTGCAGCCGCTTTCCTTGGCTACCAGCAAAATTACCAGGATTTTGTCTTTCATTACATATGGCCTTCATGATATTTGCTAGTTTCTTCTGACACAAAAAGAGTTTCATCTAAAATTACTTTTGCTCTTGAAGCAAAACAAAATGATCCCTCTGAAAAACTGTGAATATACACTAAAAAATCTGAGAGTCCCCAGGAGACAGTGAGGTCCATGTGTGCCTGGAGAAAGAGAAATGAGTGTCTCACCTCTTCATTCTGCAGTGAGGGAGATGCTGCATCTGGTCATTTGCTTCATGTCCTCTGAGTCTGACTGTACAGGGCCTTTAAACTCTTCCAGCAGACTTTGGCCTGCTGGACAAAGCTCTGCTGGTTTGCCGTGACCTGCTCGGACAGTACTGAGCAGGACTTGTCTTTGCTGCCACGGCAGCCAACCTTGAGAAATAGTAGCAATTAAAACAAGGCCATTTTCTGATATGACTTAACTTTTCTGTGGAATACGGGGCATTAGTGCTTTGCTTCCTCAAAACCAGAAGCTGAGTGCTGTATCTTGCCTCAGGATAACAGTAGTACCCATCCAACCTTGTTATTTATCTGGGGTAGTCTTTGAAGACGGGTAAGTGGGAAGTGATGGATGGAAAAACACTGATGGTGTTACTGTGGAGTTTCTGGAGGCAGCCCATACCACGGTGCATGATGGCTGGGCTTTGTTTGGTTGTTTCAAAGTGCAGTGAAACTTGAACTGCTGAGGAAAAATGAGGAAGAGGACTCTTCTTTGGATACCAGATGCATCAGTTTGCTTGTCTTGCTACTTATTGCTGCCATTGAGAGGAATTCTCTTTTATGTTTGCCAGTTGAAGAAATAACATCATTTAACAAGTTGTATGAGCAGTCCTACCTGTGTTTTGATTGGATAGGGTTGTGTTTGCACAACTACTGTAAATTAAGTAAAAAAAAAAAAAAAGTCATTTTTTCATGTTAAGAGTTTAGTGTTAATGGGTTTTAGCGTTACATGGAAGATTTTAAAAGAAAATAAGGTACATATAAAGCAAAAATCAGTGCTGCTTTTTAGGTTACACACTGTAGTTTTCTTTTCTCTTTCCTCATGGCTTACTGTGTTTTCATAAAGCTCTGAGTTGTTCATTGATTAGATTGAAGATCACATTTAACAGAATGGATGCTACAGCCTGACATGGGCACTTCACTGAGTGGCTTTAAGAGGTAGCTGTGAATCCTGGATAAACATAGCTGTGTTTGTGGCAATTAAAATAAGGGGTCTTCTTCCCAGTGGTAGCATGCCAGGTGGAAATTCCGGGTGTGAAATCATAACATATTGATACATATAATCCAAACCCGGCGGTCTGACAGGGCAATCCAGTCTGGCAGCCTTCCTGGTGCTCTGCTACGGGGAATATTCTTAGCACATTTGTAGCAGCAGCAGGCAGGATCCCTGACCATGAGAAACACTCACCTGTTTCTCCTGTGGATGTAGTGAGTCTTTATAACCACAGGTATTTTAGAAAGCCACTCATCTACTCTTCTGTCTTACCCTACAGATCCAGTTTTTCTCTAAGTAGGTGAAATTTGTAAGATGTTATTCCTCAACAAGAGGTTAAAAGGAAACTCTGGGGAATTTCCAGTGTGCCCTTTGCTGAGTGGTGATATTCCTGTGTAGTACCTGCACAGTGTCTCGTTCCTGCCTTGTTAATGCCAAGCATTACGTGGGATAGAGGAGTTATGCCTCAGAGTGGTCTGGTCTGAATAATGACACCCAGTGTTTCAAATCCCAAAGGGCTGGACAAAGTTCCTTGTGTTAACCTGCCATTAGCACTGTGGGATGACCAAAAGCCATCGTCAGTTATTTCCTTCCACTTTGCCATTAAAGAATCCAGTGAAGGATGCATGCAGGAAGCATTTTATCCTTGCTGTGAGGACTAAACACAGCAGTGGAATTCATGGTAATGAAACAAGTTGTAGTCTCCCAGGACAAATTAGATATTTTTTGTTCTGCTACTAAAGACTTAAACTCCTGTGATTGCTTACTGCTGGACACATGGAATTTCTAGTTTTCTGAAGTCCAATGTGAGCACAGGAATATTTTGATGGATTTCGCCATGTAGCTTTAACCTGTTCTTTTGAATTCACTGGTGGCAGCTTTGCAGTGGAGGATGGGAGATCGAACTCAATTCATTAACAAGAAACAGTTTGAAATACTTGTGTCATAGCTGCCAGTGGCCACTGTTCTGCTCATGGACTGAAGGCTGTACGAAATAAATATTCTTCAACAAACAGGAATATTTGAGATTTGTCAATCTGACCTTCAGACAAGTTCCAAGTACTACTGTCACATCAGGTCCTAGATCTTTTGTCACCTTTCCTTTGGAAGTTAATGAATGTGCCTTTTACTGAATTCCTGTTAAACCATTTTTGAGGGGACAGGGTTTTATGTAGCCAGAATATCCATTAATGGCTGTATTTCCATTTTCCATTATTATCAAAATCACAGGGAAATGATTTATCATGAGGTGGATTCACAAAATATTTTCCCAAGCGTTTAGTGGTTTTGGTCATGATAACATAAGTGAAACATGAATAAAAATGCATGTCCAAACGTTGCTGTTGGATGCCACTATGATGAATGCACATATATGTGTCGATAGAGGGATTTTCCATGTTACAACTTTTAAGTGTGGATCTCTGAATATTTTTCGGAACACTCATACTGAAATGGCTCCTTGAATCATAGCAAACTAAAACTCAGTATTTTTACTCATGATAGAATGTGCAATTTTTAACTATTCACCTTTGTCCAGCTCTAATGAAAAGTATATATCCCATTGCTGTCTGAGCCACCGAGAGCTTTCAGGGTAAGTGATGATAATCTGTCAGAAATAATTAAAACCTGACTGTACAGAGCTTTCTTGCCAACAAATTGCTATCTGTGTTTTTACTGAAACTTCAGCACCACATAAGGAACAGATTTTCAAAGTCTTTTCAGGGGATTTGGAGGCCCATTTTTCTTGCACTGTAATGGGAATTGGATAGCACATCCTTAAGCAACTTTGAAAGTTTTGCTTAAAATGAATGATTTTTTTTTTTCATCTTTATGATTTCTGTAATGCCACTACATTTGTAATATCCTTAACTTGCGACCAAGGCTGTTCATAAATTTACATTCCCAATTCATGTAATTCTTGTATAAGCTTACAAGGTTTTCCCTCTCTCCTTTAATTATTTAACAAGTAAACAAAACCCCAAAACAGCCACCTCACCCAAACTTGGTGCTGTATGGCAATCATCATCTCTTCTGGCTGGTAGCAGCTCATCTTCTGCAACTGCTTCCTCAGCACATTCCCAGCCCCGCTGTGCACGGGAGGTGCAGCAACCTGTGTGTGTGCAGGCAGAGCAGTGTTCCCGGAATTCCTCTGCACTGGGATGGTGAACCTGCCATTACCTTTCAGAAAAGGGGTTCAGGGCCTCCTGGAAAGGGGATGGATTAATTCTTTGGGCACTTAAAAATGGCTTATAAGCAATATTTGACCTCAGCATGCAATGATGAATGAAGCAGGTGCCGCCATCCCTGTGACCAGATGTGCTTCCCTCTTTGTGCACAGCACATCCCCACTCTTCAGTGCTCGCTTTCCCGTGCTTTTGCCTTTTCCCCCTTCATCTCTGACTCTGCTTCCTCCTCTAAATTTTACATTTGTAAATTGCACTGCAAGTTTTTCAGTTCTTTCTTGTAAGCTGAGCTCTGCTGTGCTCCCCCAGGATGAGTTCCCATGCTCTCGTGGGAAGGGCTGTGCTGGGCGCCAGCGAGACTGAACACAGCACAGCACTGTGACCCAGCCCTTGGGTCTGAACAGGTGCTTCTCTGAATTGTAAACTGGGGATAGGACAGGAAATTAAGGAGAATAGAAGGGTTTTGAGGGGCAAAAAAGTCATGAAATGGATATAAGGGTCTGGAAGTGGATATCTTTGCCTTGATGCTTTCCCTGGCTGAATAGATGAATGACTTGGAACGTGCAAAGAACGTTGGTTCTTTTGTGGATGATACAGTAACCCTTTTCCCAGAGAATTATAAATTGGTGTATACAGTCATTATTTGACTTCCTCTCCTAGATTTTAGGTTAAAATACACCTAAAAATAACGCTTTAAAGTCACTGAATTAAGGGCGGAGGTGTTTGGTGTGCTGACAGGACTGTGTTTGTGAGCTGTCGTGGTGACCCAGCCTCAGAGTAAGCGGAGGGTTCTGGGCCTGGGAAGCTGCTTTGGTGCAGCTTTTAGAAGCTGAGGTTTTGTTTTTGTCTTCTTACTAAAGGCAAACTATAAGCAAGTATTTGAAAATGTACTGGATCCTTAAGCTGTTCCATTTAGATTTTTCAATTTTACTCTCTTTTGGGTTTGTGTTTGTGAGTAGTTCAGCATTTTGATGCTGGTATTGTTACTGAAATTGGAAATATGCTGCCATTTTGTATTTCCACTTTTTTTGTACCTCAGTGCTCATCTGCTGTAGATGGTTTGGTGAATTTGGCATTGGTGTAGCTTTGGATGAAGCTCTTGTTTTCCGTGACTCACCTGGAATTTCATGGTTGTTTCCTTTGACTCTGTTACATTTAGTTCATCTTTTAAATCACTAATTCACTTTAGCGAGAAAGATACAGGGACGCTGGCACTTGGTTTAAGAGCTGTCTTTCCACGATTTCTCTGAGACCTGTAAATTTTTCTGCTCTTTCATTCCTTGGCTTCTCTTCCCTATATACTGGAAAACTGCTTTTTGTATTATGAGATTCTCTCGCTGGATCTTTAGAAGTTTTCTCAGATACTTATAAAGTTTTGCGAATGTTTCTTAAAATCCTATATTTTATGTGTGTTTCATCTTGCCTGATACTGGCAAGGCAGAAACAGAAATGGGAATTGCTGTGATTGCCTCTGTTCACTCACGAGTACTTTCTAGCTTTTGTATTATTGCTCCATCTTTCAGCATCCAAATACAGCCCTGAACTGAAGGAACAGATGTAGACAGAAGCACCCTGAATGCTGGATGAAGAGATTTCCTTACACAGTTTTAATTTTCTCTTCAAGCTGTGGCTGTGGCTTCTTGATTTTCTTTAAATGTCTTGTAACTGAAGGATACAGATTTTGGTCTTTTGCAAAATAGCCTTTTTATGATTTTGGTATTGGTGTCAAATCCGGGTAGTTCAAACTCCTTTCTATCGCTTTGTATGGTATATACTTGTTAAGGATTTAGTGCAACTATAAACATCTCCAGAACTCCCCGCAGTAGGGATAAACTGTGAATTATGGACTTGTTAGAATGGGCTATTTCTTTAAGGCAATCTGAACCCCTATAGCTCTTCATAGAGATTTTATAAAGTAAATCAATGTCTGTTGGTAAATTTAAATTGAGGAATTGCTTTGGTAATTGCCTTGTTATGTGCCTTTTCCTGAGCAAATAATACTAAACATTTAGATGCTTTAAAATGTGTTATTGAGATTATAACTTCCTGAAAAAAAATTGTTTATGTGTTGTATACATTCCTCAGCCTGTGAATACGTAAAACCAATAATCAGTGATGATTTTGAGGTGTTTAGCATCTCTTCCTCAGGTTCTCTACTCCCAAAACTGAAATCCTACTGCATCACGGTATAAATAGCTGGTGCTGATGGTATCTCTTACATCATGGTCTGTCATCAATGGATGGGACAGCTGAAAGGGAGAATCTCTGTGCATGTTCCACAGACCGGGAACTGAGCCGTACAAAAGCTGGGCTGACCCGTTGGACTGAGAGTTTGAGGCACACCCAGCTCCCCAGGCAGTGGTCACAGCACCACCCTGGCAGAGTTCAAGGAGTGTTTGGACAAAAGTCACATGATGTGACTTTTGGGGATGTTCTGTGGAGGGCTGAGAGTCGGACTCAGTGATCCTTGTGGCCGCTTTCCAACTCAGCTGATTCTGTGACTCTGTGAATTTGATGTCATGGTCAGGAATAGGTGCGTGGGCTTCCAAGCCAGGAAGTCATGGAGCCTTTTTGCTTGAACGGGCTGGTATCCAAATGCAGGGTGTCAGAGAATGGGCCAGGCTCTACTCAGGGGTGCCAAAATAGGACAAGAGGCAACAGGCACAAACTGATTCCCAGCAATTGCCCTGCACAGGAGGCAGAACTGCTGCCCTGGGCAGGGCCCAGCCCTGAGCAGATTGTGCAGAGAGGCTGTGCAGTGTCCCTCCCTGGGGCTATTGCAGGGCTGTGTGGGCACTGCTGTGCCCTGGGCTCTGGGATGGCCCTGCTGGGGCACCGAGGTGCCACCGGGGGAGCCCCTGGGGGCCCTTCAGCCTCACCCAGTCTGGGCTTTTGTAACCTCACTTGAAAAAAAATTACATTCTTCCACTTTCCTGGCTTCAGTTTGCCCCTTTCATCTGAAGGCCAACGCCACCTCTTCACCTCCTGTTGAGTCGAGCAGGAGAACACACGAGGTGCCATCCCAGGTCCCTCGGGGTCTGCACTGACTCCCGCACAGCCCAGCAGCCGCTCCACGTCTCACCCTTGACCTGCGGGAGGCACTGGGGCTGCCGGATTTCACCGAAAGGCTGACGCTGAGTTTGCTGTCAGCAGTGAGTGGTTTGATGAGATGTTCCCCGAGGGTTGGTCATAGACCTTCCACTATCCCGGGGTGCTCCAAGCCCTGTGGGTATGGCACAACGTATTGTTAGAAAGTAGTAATGCAAAAATTGATGTGAGACTTCTGTCCTTTTGCGTGTCATATGTTTAAGCAAATTGGGATATGAATATTGATTCATTTTGGTTTATCTTTTTCTATGAATAGTTTTTAAAAAGTGTGCTTATTTCTATGTACTTCTTACCAACGAAAGAGAATCATGTAACTATTTGCTTATGGTCATCTGTCCCATTCCTAAACTTCTTGAAGTCAATACCATTGATGAGTTCAACGATGCTGGGAACGGGATTGATTCTGCTGGCAGCTGAGAAGAGGATTGGTTCTGCTTGGAGGATGAGGCAACTCAGATATGCAGCATGTGTTGGATCTCAAACACAAGCCTCTTAACATGTCCTGTCATTGCCTGGTTCTGAGCTCCTCAAAGTGTCACTGATGAAGCAGCCATGACTTTACATGTGGATTTTCGTCTGGGTTCAGATATTTGTGGGAAATTCTTACCCAGTCATGGATGCTGACTTGCTCTCTGTTGCAAACCTTGTGTAGCTTATTCTAATTAATATTCACTTACCATAAGTTGCAGAAGAATGTTTGTTCTTGGAATTTTCAGTCAGTCAAGCAAGAAGATTGAAAAAAACCCCTAGTAGCAGTGTTTGATATGACACAATATTTAAAGGTATATGACAGATAATAAACCACCAGGGCTCATGAAAGCAACTTTTCAGTAATTTTCTGGGGGGGGGGGGGGGGGGGGTGTTACACAA
>VZRS01009984.1:51692-65245 GCA_013398055.1 Ifrita kowaldi | reverse complement strand
TGGGGGCGGGGGGAGGGGTGTTGTTACACAAACAGAGGGGAAGGCACCTGGAATGTGACAATTGGTATCATTTTATTTCTCCATAGAACTCTAATATTGTAAGAATAATTTTAATATATTTCCTTGGGTTGAAAAATGAGTGCAGGTTTTCACATTCCATAAGTGAATTTTGTTTAATGAAAACCATACAAGGTGTACTCCTATATGCTGACTTGAAATACCATTAAGCAGCTAACTTGATATTTTAAATATGCATGTGTTTATTTTCTCATGGCATCACAGAAATCAGACTGGAAAGGACTTGAAACATTGCTGAGGAATTCAACAAAAAGAGAATGAGAGACATTTATTTCATTAATAAGATTTATGAAGGAACTAATGAGCTCTCTCCTCCTTTCTACTAGACACTTATTGCTTCTGTAGGATTCAAAACACTTTCAGAATCCCCATGAAGTGTAACACAGGCACCTGACTGAGAGTGCTTGCCCGGTGTCTCCTGGAAGTGTGTTTGCTGCCAGAACCAGCCTGGCATTGCTGCTACAGCCAGCAAGCATTCAGCATTTCCTGCTGTCTTCTGGAGGCTTGCAAAGGTGTGTATTCCCATGGGAGCTCCCCAAAAGTAGGGTCAGGATACACTCTTGGTGCAAATAATACTTTACAAGGCTGAAAAGTCTGCGTAGCTTTCAGATTACTCGCAGTATTTTTGCGATAAATGAGTTTCTGCTTATGAAATGGATGTAATAATAAGGACCTAGAAAGGATGAAAAAGTAGATATTTAATAACCTAAGTTCTCTTGAAGATTAGCATTGGGATGAAATTGTGGGGTTTTTCTTTGCGGAAACTTGCTAACTGTTGCCAGAGTGGTTTTAGACCCCTCTGCGTGCTCAGGATCTACAGCAGCGCTGTCCTCACAAATAAACTTCTTTACCAGCAGAGTGAAGTGTTGAAAGACCAGCAAAAAGAGAGATTAGCTGAAAACACAGATACCCCAAAATGTATTCCATTCCAGTGATTCCAACAGGAACTCTGAGAATGGTGCTGCTTAGAGGGGTGGGCTTGTGCCAAGCAGCTTTAATGCTGCTCCACTCCACCATGAGCTTGTATTAGTTAAGTTTAAAATTGTGTTCCCTGGCAAACCATAAAAGATTTCAAAAGTATTAGACACCCACTTTTGTGCTGGAATTTAATATGCAACTTTTTATTGGAAAATAATCGTCCTTGTCTGGCGAAATCCACCATGCAATATTTCTGTTAGTAGGCATAATGCAATAAAGACAGGGAGGGCTATTTATCACTACAAATTTTGAGGATTTCAGGATTCTTTTTATTATTTTAATATATTTCTTTGGTATTAAATCAGAAAAATGATAAATTACACCTGTCGAGGCTGTTTTTCCTTTTTCCCAGAAAATGATGTACAACCTAATTTCACTGGTCATTTTGGCTTTTAAAGATATGTATTTTTTTCCTATTAAAAACTCTACCAATAGGGGTTTTTTTTAATAATAATGCTGAAGTACTTTTTATTTCAAACATATGAAGTAGTTTATAACTACTTCCTGGCATTGCAAACTTTGGCCTTTTCACATCATATTTGGGGGTTTTTTTTAAAGGCATTAAGTATATATTGCTTTGAAAGAAATAATATATTGTTAAGATGCTAGGTCCAGTGGATCAATTTTCAGTATTTGAAATAGATTAAATTGTGGCTAGCCTGAAAGGTTAAAATAATAATTTATTTCATTTCAGTACTTTCCTGTACACAGATCAGCTTTTGCACAGTCTTAGAAATTGGTGTTTTTTCTTTTTTTATGTGTATTATCATCTTTTTCTAAAGGATAATGTAGAATTAAAAGCAATCCATAATTTCGGCAACTGCACTACATAACAGGAAAAAAAAGAAGAAAAACTATAAGAAGGTATCAACAACAAAGGCAACAAATGATTGGGGTTGGTATCATGGTTTACTTTACTTCCACAATTATTCCAGGTTTGCATATTTCGAAATATATTAGTCCAATTTGATTTCAAAGCTCAGTTATTTGAATTATAAATCATTATGTCCCTCCTAGCTGATCAGTTGTGAAATATCTTTGAATTCATTTGCATAATGGAATATGTTAGTCATTCCTTTATGTTTGTGAAGCCGTAGTGCTCTCTCATGCATGTTTAGTTCTTTCTAATAATTAACTTTTCCACTGTATCTTTTTGTAGCAAAATAGCTGCGGTTTTATTATTATTTTGTATGGTAACTTGGGGTAAAATAATTTTATTCTCTCAAAGATTCTCAGTCCCTGTCTTTGTTGGCCTTATGTTATCAAAGGCTCTGCCTTGTAATTGTGGGGGGAACCAACTATGTAGCTTTGCAATATAGAACCAAGTAATCCCATGTTGGATGTTATGGATTGACAGAGAAACAACTCTTAAAACTAAATTAGGAGATTTTCCAATAGCAGGCAGCTATAAAACCTATTCTTACAAAGTTACCTGTTTAAAAAGAGCTTAATCCACTTAAAATGAAAAGGAAAATTGTTTATTCTTATAAAAGTTATTGAACTCTTTAGTCAATGATGTGCAGGAATGGCAGAGTGAAGCAAGCAGAAAAACCCCGGTAACAGCAGTAAGTGTGATGGGTGTTTGAGGATATCGGTGTGTTCAGGATGTTCTGGGACATAAAAGCCTTGCTGAAGTCGAGGTAAACAACATCCACTGCTCTGTTTTAACTTTGGTGATGTGTTTGACATGGCTTAGTATGGATGTGGTGTATTTTTATAATGAAAAATAAACTTGTAACCAAAACAAGTGAGATTTTTGATGGGTCTGGAAGATCTGCAGGGTGCCTGAGGCTGCCACTGCCCAGTGCCACTCGGCTCCAGTGCAGGCACTGCCAAAAACACTTTATTTACATGCTGATGGCGTGGGTTAATCTGGGGAACAAACACCATTTATAGAGCTCAGGAAGCCTTTGGACAATCCTCTGGGGCACATGGTGTGACCCTTGGGGATGGTTCTGTGCAGGGCTGGAGTTGGACTCAATCCCTGTGGGTCCCTTCCAATGCAGTTTATTCTGTGATTCTGTGATTATCTGAAACTTTCTGTTTAATTGGAAAAGCCATTTAGTTCATGTGTCTCTTTTGTGACTAGAATATATGCCATGAAAAGTAATTGCTTTAATTAATATCAGATTACAGTCTTTAATGTTCTAAGGAATCTCTCTATTATATATATTTCTAGATGAAATTCAGATATTATTTCAATGTACATTTGTTGTTGTTGTTGCAGTTAGCATTTTTTTTCCTCACTAAAAGTTCCTGAAAGTTTGTTCAACCTGCCCATAATTCTGCAAGGCTGCTTTTTCCTTAACATTTGCTGCTTATAACCTCCTGACAAACCTTGTGAAAACGGAGGCTGTGAAATTCATGCTTCAGAATCACACAGTAAGTTTTCTTACTAAGTTAAAAAAAAGTGCATAGTAAATTTTGTAGAACGCTTAACTTTTCACCTGCCGTGTCCCTGAGATGCCTTGAGTGCTGCTGGGCATTCCTAACCCAATCCAACAGCAGCTGAGCTGTACAGTAAATATCTTACAGTAATTAAATCACTGCCCATCAACTTCTGACACTTGTGGCCTTGACAGAAACGCTGCATTTGGTGCCTTCTGATGTAGAAATAAGCAAAAGGAGTTGATTTTTATATCAATTGTTAAGGGTTTACAACATTAAGTGCCCGAGTAGGTGTTCTGTGTTTCCAGGGTATCTGTTAGGCCAGAACCTTCCAGCTTCTGCCAGAAGGTTTTTTATTTCACTTTTTCATGCAAGTTCCCAATACACAAAGATTCTCTGAGTTTTAATAAACAGGTAGAAGTTGTGTTTTAGGAACTGAATTTTAAAAGTAAGGTATACATGAACCGTCCTTTCTGTGTGCTTGTGCAAGCATTAAATTACAGTGTTCTTACCTTGTGAGTCAAAATATGCTTTCAAACTGTGAAAACTGGCATTTTTGGACAAAAAAAGCATTGCACAGTTGTGTTCTCTGGGCTTTTTGTGTGGTTTTTTTTTAAACTAAATGAAGAGTTTTATAGAAAATCATTTTATATGAATGATAAATAATTTATGTGTAAACAAAATTAGGATGAATTTTTACTGGTGGGAATTGCTTTAAGTAATTGATGTAGAAACATTTTCGGAGATTAATTGAGTAGAGTAAATTGAGAATATTTACATTTTAAACTATATGCATTGCCGTGACTGGCAAAAATTAATTTTAGCAGGAAAGAACAGTAATACATGGATGCCCTATCCCTGTAAGGCCAGGCTGGACAGGGCTTGGAGCAGCTTGGGATAGTGGAAGGTGTCCCTGCCCATGGCAGAGGAGTGCAATGAGTTGATCTTTAAGGTCCCTCCCAATCCAAACCAGTGTGTGATTTTATGATTCTATGATATTGATATTTGCTTCAAAATGCACTTTGGTTTGTGTTGAGTTACTTAAGCCCCATATGAATATAATTAGACTTTAAATTCCTCACATGTCCCAGGTTGTGTTTTTAATATTTTCGTGGCATTAAGAATTGCATCATTTTGTCCAAGATTTTTAGTCCAAGATGTTTTGTGTTAAGTATACAGGAACCAAAAGTAATAGAACAACACTGGTAAAAGTTATGTTTAAATAAAAGTTTTTACTAAAATGAATAAATTTTAGTTGCTTTTTTTTCTGCTCTACCAAAAGAAGTAGATCTAAGCTATTGGAAATCACTTCAGGAGCTCTTGAGCTGTTTTGTCAGTGTCCTGAACTTGCAGTCGTGCTCAGGGCCAAAGCTCCCCTGGGAGCCAGGTCTGAGACACTGTTAATTGCTGAAAGCCACACACAGCTCTGCCACAGCCGACGAGGGAGGCACCTCTTCTTTCACAGGGCATCAGGATGTGTTTGTGCTGTTTGAATTAGAGAAAATGAACAAGTTACCGTGGGAGGTTTATTTAGGATAGTTTGTTCCTTTCCTTATTAATACTGTACAGTTCCGGTAACGAGATGTGACTTGTTCAAGAGTGGAAAAGAAATGTACAGGCAGAATTTGAGTTGCTTTTCTAAAACTTACACATTATTTTATTAATATGGCAATACTGTAGAGGTTCCTAATTGTGCAATCTTTCTTCACTGCCTACACTGAAATTCAAAACAGACCTAGCACATAAAATTTCCCTTACCTGATGTCCAGAAATATCTGGTTTGTCACTGAAGCATTGGTCACAATCAACATTGGACGTTCTGGTAGTTCTTTGGTCTTCTTGGCTTTTTGAAAAAATATGCTTGAGATTCTGCCTGGTTCAGGGTTCACCTTGAATGTGGATGCACCTTTGTGGAGACTGACTTCAGTGGTCTGCAGCACTCCACAAGAGGGGGAGTGTGACCTTTCCTATCTTGGAGTAATTCAGGTTTCTCCTGAGAACTCCGTAAATGGCAGCTGAGCCCTAAAGCTGCCCAGGGCAGGGTGCAGATGGCTCCTGTTCATCTGCACCCTGGCCATCGTGGGACTCTCTCTAAAAGATTTGGCCTCTTTTATTATTTTTTTTCTCTGAGGGAAGTCTGGTAAGCAATTAAAGGGAGAAAAGCATCAGGAAATGCAATGCTCTAGAAACAGCTTAGCTCCTAAGAGGGCAAGAGGAAGCTGATGCTGGTCAAGCAAAGAGATGGGGAGCACAGAAACTAAAAGTGTATTGGAACTGCCTGAGGAGCTGGATTGGCAGAGGGAGGAGATGGAGACAAACAACTGGATTGGAAAAAGACACAGGGCCCAGAAATGCCAAATAAAAATACTGGCTCCAGCTGAAAGGAGCAGAAAGATAGCAGAGGAGACAGGCAAAGATGGAGAGGATTGGATTTTCCCAAAGTCCATCGGACCCTTTGCTGCCAGTGAAATCCAGCACAAAGCCCCTCACCGTCTCAGGTTTGCTGCAGGGTGCAGTCACGGATTTGGGCAGACCCTTCACTAGTTTAAGAAAGTCCTTGAGCATGGATTGTACTTTGAAGGCTCCATAACTGAGCTGACCAGCAAGCAGCAGTAAGTTATTGAATGTATTTCCTTTGGTTTTAAAAAGATCTGGAAACCCCTGCTTCAGAGGGGAGTAGTTCGGGTTGCAAAGCCGGGTATTTGGGACAGAGGGAATAGCAGGGTTGGGATTGCCACTGCAATTGTAAATATTGACATTGTTACAGAGCAGTTTTAATTGCAGGATCACAATTATTTTTGAGGGTGTTTGACTCTTTCAGTTCAGAAGATGTGTCATCCTAGCTTCAAGAAAAGCTACTACGTACTGTGATTGTTTTTCCCGGGGTGTTGTCTGAATTTGTCAGTCCCTGGTGACGGCTCTTCCTGGCATTGTTTCTTTTTGGCCTTTTCTGTCGTTCTCACTGTTGCACTGGGGTGAGTGATTTGGTCTTGGCAGTATCCCTAAAGATAAGGGGCTGGAATTAGGCCTTTTCTACAGATGGGTGTGTGAAGTGTGGAAACTGAACTGTAAAGCTCACACTAACTTTGCATGACCAGTTTAACACACAAGACTCCTCCTAACTTCACTTGTAACTTGGTTTCCCAGAGTTTGCCCATGAAGAGAGGAGGGAGAGAAGCCCTACAGCAAAGAGCCCTTTAAAGAACATAAATTAAATTCCTACTCTGAATTAGTCTCGAGGGGAATGAGCATGGGAGAAGCCTGCTACTACCCTCACTAGGGCCTAAAGCAGGTGGGGGCCGACCCTCGCACAGATTTCCTTTTCTAAAGACTTGTCCTCAGTTACTTGTTCAGGATCATTATAAAACAAAATCAGTCCAGGCTTCCAGGATACCTTTCAGCTGCTGATCTCTTTCCCTCCTCACAACATCTTGTGTCTCCTAAACTCACACCTTCTGAAACAAATGAGGCAGTGTCACACAAATAATCCCAGCACAGTCCAGGTTTATTTCCAGGGCAGCTTCATTCTTTATACCAAATAGGTAGGAGGCAGGAAAAGTAGTATATGAACATAAAAGACTGCAGTCTAAATATCATAAACTACACATGTGAAAGGGTCTGATTTATTATTGTAGCTTTAAATTTACCATTTTCTAACTACTGAATCTTGATTTTCTTATGTGAATGTTCTTGTAGGGCAGTGAACAAATGCTGTAGGTTGAGAGAAGAAAGACAAATACAAAAAGGAGAAAGGTGTGAAACGTGGACACGAGCCAGTCTTAGATACAAGTTGTGTGGAATCAGTGATTTGTGTTCTTTTTAGCTCAGTAAAAATGTGTCATAGCTCAGGTTTTTGTTCCTGTATGTCCCACGGAGTTCCCACGATGTCAGTGAGATTCTCTGTGGAAACCTCAGAGCCTGACCCTTTGAACAAGTGCAAAGATGATGCTTTTGCTGGTTTGTTCTGGTTTCTTTTCCTGTAGGTGAAGATGAGGATGAGTTTGAGAATTTCATGCTCCCCCTCACAGTTTGATTTGAAAGTGGGGCTCAGACATTCAACAGTAGTTTTGAACAAGAAGAAACAAAGGTAGGTTTATTTCTATTATAGAAATGATGCATGGGAAAAGCTGATAGTGGGGCAAGCATTCAGCAGCAAGCTTGTCACCCCTGCTGGCAGTCTCCCCTGACACCTGTTTACCTGTTTGTGGGTATTTATGCCTGAATACATAGATTTAATTAGGAATGTAGACAGTAGAGATACAAAGGCTGTGAATACTATCCTAAACAAACTCTGTACAAGGATTGAAGAGGCATTGGGATTTCTCTAGTGTTTTGCAGATCAAGGGACCCCATTTAAGGCTCATTTATAATCAAAGAGACAGATTTTTCTTCAGAGATAGCTTGTCTGTTCCATATTCTCCTTTTCCATGCAAGTATCCTGTTTGTGTATATTACCATATTTATTTGGGGGTACGAGGAGACATGTAACACACTTGATAAAACACTGCTGCTTTAAAGTATTTTTTTTTCCAAACAAGAATTTATTATATAAATCAAGACTTTATTAAATGGCTGGGCATATATGTATAAATTGGAACGGGTCTTGAAGTATTGCACCCTTAAACTGAACAAAGTGATTAGGATAACTGATAGCTAAATAAGGTTTTTATGTGCCTGTGGGAGCCATATTAGGATTGATTTGACAAGGCAGTTCAGCTGTGGCAACAGTCATAATATCTAACACAACATTATGTTTTATTAGTAAAATCCTTAAGTGTAGCAAGCTGTTTGTGTCAAAACAACTGTATATTTTAGGGAAGAAAAAGACTTACTGGATAGAAGGTGCATCATCAGGGATGATAATATATTAGAGCACTCTTGCATTAAAGAGATCTTCTTCTGCCATCACCGAATCAGTAGTTAACTGCACACTGGAGTGCTCACTTCAGCTGCACAGGGTCCTTTTGAAGAAACCTTAACAGTAATTTTTAATTTGCTATTTTAAAATATGATGGCAACTTAAACACTGCATCATCATATTTATCTACGTTTTTCACAAGAAAATAAAGAGATATGCTCAAAGTATTTGGTAAATAATTGGCTGCAGCACGTTGCTGACATTACCCGAGGATGTGCAGTTCACAATCATAGCTTGAATTAAGATAATATTTTTTTTTTAAATTGTACTAAGGGTTATTTTGACAATTATTTAATTCTGGTTTCCTCCTTTGTTGTTGCTTTATGTATTTAATTGTAATCACTTTTCATTTATAAAATAGACTCAGATCACCTGTCTTGGATTCACCTCTCCTATGTTCAAGTTATAAATCCTAAAAATTAGAACAAAGAGGTCATTTGGTAGCATAACCATTTCTGTAGGAAACTGGATTCCTCTTGGGTGAGGATTCAATTTGTTAAAATAATTTTGCCATTGTCCTGTCTGGATTGCTTGAAACTGTCTTGGTAGAGAAATTTTAATGGAGTGCCAGTGATATATTCCTAAACTAGCAAGTTCTTAACGACCCTGGAAAGTGACTGCTTGATTACACTTTAACGGTATTTGCAAATAAAATCACAAGTAATTAAGGGGAAATCTCCAGGCTTTTGAGCAAGTTTGATGCATGATAACTGCCTGATTCAGCTTCATCTAGAGTAATGCTGTGTAGACAAGAGCTACTGAGATCAATAGCAACATAATGATAGTGGCAGAATTAAGTGAGTAACCTGAGAACTGTGTCTTCAAAATGCATGCAGCTGCCACCAGCCAGGGCCACACAGTGCACTCCTGCTTCCGTCCTAAATGTTCATCAAAAGACGCCCTGCAGGAAAATGGAGTTAGATGCTCTTTATTGCTGATCGTGTCTCTTGCCACATTTATCAGGGAAATTGGATTAGCAGTTGGCAGCTGCAGGTAGACAAGGTTCTGCAGTGATTAAATATGCAGCTTGGCTGCATTTGTTGTGACAGACCTTTAGTAAATTCTACTGTAAGCACCATCTGTCTAATTTGTATAAAGAAAACTTGGTGCTTTAAGCTACTGATAAAGAACTAAATCTGTTGCTTTATCATAAACAAAACTTTTGCTCTAAATTATCTTAAACACAATTTATTAGTTTAAAGCTATTTTTCTATCATAATGAATAAATAATACATGCAAAAGTGCTTTCAGGTACTTCATTTTGCAAGTACTGAAAACAGAAACAATTCAGTTCTTCAATAAAACGCTTAGTATTGCAATCCACGGGGAGATGACACTGTTAAAATATCACTATGAAAATGGTCCAGGACTGCCAAATTCATTTAATTTGTGGGTTTTACTAGGACTTTCTAACTGGCTAGGGATTTTTTTAGGTTTTTAATATTTCTGAAATACTCCACTGGAAAACAGTTGTAACAAGAGGGATGTTTCTTTTCAAAATACATTTGTAATCATTACATCTGCATACAAAGCATATGCTCAGGTTTCTTTTCGAGGGATATCGAATATAATTGAAGATGGCTGAAGTAATCACATGTGTTGCTTTCCTTTTTTCTTTTTCCTTTTTTTGTTGGGCTTTTTTCTTGCTACTTTCTTATTCTTCGTGTTTTTATATTAATAGGAAAAAATTTTCAGTATTAAAACACTGCCTAATTTTCTCCCAAGAATATCAAGATTTCTCCTGACAACGTGGGTAAGTAATCTATTGCCTGGGCAGCCGGAATCTCAGTAGCACTTTGTTTATAGTTGTGACATCATCGGATTTGCTAGAAACGCATGGAAAAGGGAACTGAAGAAAAAGCAGTTAAATAGCAACATGCTATCTTTAGCTGGTTTGTAGAAACTCCATGCTGTTAAATTATTTAAAATCCTTGATTTTCAGCTTGCACACATTAAAAGTTTTCACACTAAGTGCCAAATGTTGCAAACAGCACTTTAACAGAATGATTTTGCTTTGATCCCTGTAGCAGTTCCTGAATAATTTATCACAGGTTATTGCCTTAATTCTGGAGAGGGATAGAGCAATAAAGGCAGATGAAAACACTCCAGTTGAAACACCTTGGGGCCTGCTCATTCCTCTGACACGGCTCTTTTGTTGGAACTATTTAGAGGTTATTAAGATGTGTCTCCAGAATTAAGAGTATGCTGTAAGGATGAAGACAGCCATCTTAATTCTAAAGACAAAGCACAATGACCCTTCACCTTTTTTTTCCTTTGTTGTTATTATATAGTAGAATTATGAGGGTAATATTATAGCTGCACCCAGTAGTGCCACTATAGTTAAGGGTCTGTCAGACTTTCCATTACCAGCCCTGTTTTGGGGGTGGTGGGTATGAGCAGGCTTGCCTGTTTTAGATGGCCTTAGTCAGACACTTGGCACACGTTGGCAAGTCATAGGGGCTTTTATGGGAATATTTACATCTTCAACTCCTTTCCCTTGAAAAAAATCCACTGAAAAATGTGCTTCAGGAGTTTGAAACAAAATACTTGAATTTATTTTTTAAATGTCTTTGTTGTAATTAAATCTTAAGGAAACCTATCAGTGACATTCAGGGAAGGATATTCTGAAGCTGAAATTTGAAGAAAATCGCTTCATTAGCGAGAAGAGCACTGTATAAACCCACAGAATGCTGACAAGCTCCTCTTGGTGCGTTTCCTGTGTTTCCTGTTCCTTACTCCTCCTCTCGCTCTGTTGGCCACTGCTGGTGGTGCCATTTGCTCTCCCGTTGCCCCACAGAGGGCTGGGATGCAGCTGGGAAGGACGCAGCAGCCTCGGGTATTCCTCCCATCACTGGGAAGTTTCTGGATCCCACGGGATGGCACACAAAGAGTAGATGCATAAGTGTGTAATCCTGTTTGTCATTAATAAATTTTATGCACATAAGTGCTATTTGATTACTTACAATGCTCTAAAACTGGATTCTCTTGGGATTTTAGGGGTTTGGGGGGAAGGTTCTTACTGAATGTGAGGTAAGCAAGCATGGAATCTAGGATGATTTTTGCTCCTGTTAGAGTTTAAGGGTATTTTGTACCAGCGAGTTAAGTGGATCAGGATTTATCTCGGGATTCTGGAGGCTATTCCATGGGCTGTTCATCCTGTGCTGGCTGTGGCAGTGTTATCTTACACAGCTGAGTTCTGATGGATCCTATCTAAACCACTGGTTTGCTGGGGTTTTACAGGACAAGGATCTTAGATCTTGTAGATTGAGGTCATTTATTAAGAAGTGTAGTTATGGGCTTTTTAATAGCAGTATCTCAATATAAATAATAGAAAACCAAAAATTGCAGTTTATGTAGTGGTTGTTCTTTCATTAGAATTTGAGGTCCAGTGGTGTCTGAAGCTGCCTAGTGTTTGAGTAGGTTCCCAGAAATCCAGGACCACAGTTCAAGGAAAGTTGGACATCTACTTTTATTAATACTTTTTAAAGTCTCATAACCAAATTGTTCCTTAAATATATTCGCAAAAGAGTGGTTTTTTAAACCATTTTTTGGTAAAGACAGAAGAAGCCCCTGGTTGGAGGCCTACGGGCTGGTCTGGTTGTCCCTTCCTCGTCCACGTCCCCCAGCCACACGAGGATGGTGAGCTCTTTGTCCCCAGCAGTGCTCGAACAAAGGCGAGTTCATGTCTTGCCAGGGGCTGTGGCTGCCCTTCTGCCTTGCCCCAGACTGTCTTTGTGCAGCCTTGTTACCTCCTTTTTTGTGGCTGGAATGGGCAAAGGACCCAAAATCACTGTGGAATATTTCCACCCCCTTGTAACTGTTGCTGCATCTCCAGCTGCCTTCGGAGAGAAGTACAAAGTGTTGCTGCCAAGTTCTTTTCATTCTTTATGTTTTGGCCACCTCGTCTGCTGAACAGTTATTTTCTGTGCAGACAAAGCAGCACACCAAGTATGAAAATACAGATGAGTATAAAGTTACAATTTTATATTGCATCTTCTCAGTATTGAACACTTCCTCTCTAGTGATTTCAGAGTCCCATTAAAGTTAATGAGAGTTGAGACCTCTGAGCATCTTTGCAAGTTCAGGCCATTTCAATGCACAACAGAAAGGAAATGCAAATATTAAAATACTCCCAGCAACCTCACTAGTCTTTGGTAAAGAACTCCGTTTGTCCTGGGATAAATCTCTGTGTGTGCCACCCAAGTCAGCCAGACTGATGAGTCTGTGTATGAAAAGTATAAATTAGTCCTGGTCTAAGCTCACATGGAGCAGTTTACAAGGCATCAGCAGTAATTTGTTCTTTATGTGATCAATTAAAATGAATATGTGGCTCTTATCTTTTATATTTCTCAACACTATAAATACTGCAGTGCAAGCACCAAGTGGTACATTACTGAAAACCCTGGGTTTAAAGAGAGAACTCCTTACTGAGTTTTTTTGCCATGGTTCTGTGCTTATTTTTTTCCCAGGCTCTGCAGAACTGTGACCTTTTTTTTTGTAAAAAGAAAAGAAGTACAAATCCCACTTGCAATTTCAAAAAGAGTACTTATGTCTGAGTAAACGGAAGAGTTTGTTTATGTTGTTAAAATACTTTTCATTCACTGGTGTTTCTTATTGATGTCTACTAATTATCCTGAAAACATTCCCTTAGTAGGGGCTAATTCTCTGTGTGTACAGTGTGGTCTGCATTGGAGCAGGAAGGATTCTGAAGCCACCCTTCAGCCATTAAAGGGGAAAAAATGCATCTCAGAACTCATGTTAACACAGGCAGAGATTTACGTCATTTCCTCTAAACTGAAACGTCATTTTATGAAGAAAACTTACTTGGAAAATTACTTTAAAAACCCCCAACAAAACAACAAAAGATATGTTAAAGTAACAGTACAATGGGAGTCTCAGTGCAGCCTTAATTGTAGTTTGTTATGAGTATCAGTTAGTCTTACACCATTCAAAATATTACAAGCTTAAATTAACATTTTATTGTTATTATCACTTTAAATATATTAGTACAGGAAGCACTTTTACATGTTAATACATAGTATTCATATATTATGTTTTAATTTGCATTATTCATTATGAGAGCATATCGAATAATCTAAAGCATTTCCTAAGCATTTTCCTAATGTCAGCACTAGAAAACTTGTGGAGATCTTATTTATCCAAGGATCTTTGTGTTTCTTCTGGAAAAAAA
>VZRS01009984.1:0-51654 GCA_013398055.1 Ifrita kowaldi | reverse complement strand
AAAAAAAAAAAAAAAAGAAGAGGTTTGAGCAAGACATTTAAACTAATGAATCAAAATCAGATATGTGCTCATTATTGGCTGATTATTACTCCATCTGCTCGGCGCTAACGTGAAAATCAATTACGGAGCCTCCTCCCGCTGGCAGCGTGTGCTGGGCAGGGGCTCAGAGCCCCCCGCCCGCTCCCTGCCCCTGCCGGGCCCTGCGCCAGGGGAGTGGTGGCACAGGGGGACAGGAAACCGAGCTAATGAACTCGTGTAATCAGCTGAAATCACCGCACAGCGGCAAACGCGCAGGTAACAGAGGTCACTGTTTTGTTGTGTCACACCAGCAATCTAGAAAACATATCCGAGGGGGTTTCTTCCCTTTGTACATCCCTCATGTTTTCATAAAAAGAAAAAGAAAAAAAAAAAAAAAAAAAAAAAAAAAAAAAAAAAAAAAAAAGCCGTGTCTTTAATTCCAAACACAATGTAGCTACGTTAGGTTTAACATCAGAAGTGCTTAAAAAATACCATACAAGTGCTATCTGGGGAGATTTCTTTCTCTGGTATGAATCATGTCTTTAATTTAGTCAGTTACTTTCTATTTATGTCAAGTCTATTAATATCACAACACCTGCAGTTGTCTTGATTCAGAATAAAATGGACTTCTGCAAACAAAATCAAAATCTTTACATTGTAGTTTTCTTCAACAAGTAATGATAATGAACTCTGTTTGTTTTAAATATTGGTACATTTTTAAACTGGCACATACAATAATGCCCCTGGGTATTTTCTTAACCCTACAGAGAAATGCTTTGTATTTTTTTAAATACAGTAGCTGTAGTTCTCTCTCAGGCACACAGTCATGTTGGAAATAAACTGCTGAAATACATAGTGAGGGATTATGGAAATGTTTGGTTTATAATTTAGATCTCAAAAAACTATGAAAATTAATTATGTGTTTGTTTTATGGACAGAAAAAAATAACATTTAAGAACAATTGAATTATTTACAAGAAATCAGGCTTTTACAAATATTTTTATTTTGAGTCAATTGTGCAGCTCTACTCTTCACTAATAATCTTCTGGGTTAAGAAAGGGAAATGCATCAGTATCGAATCGCAAGTAGGAAATTATCCTTTCAGGACTGACAGGCTGTACAGGAGCCCCTGATGATCTGAGTGCCATCCTCGGGTGGTGGGGAGTAGGATCCTGATGACCACTCAGAAAACCCTATTTAAGACCTTTTCAAACCTGCAGTTATTTTGTCTGGGCAGGCTCAGTAGTAAGAAAGTAAGTCCAAAACAGAAAGCAGTGTAATCTTTATTTCTCCTAAAATCAGTGGAAAACATCCCTTATTTTCAGTTTTAGAGGACTGGAGGGAAAAAAACCCCACAACAACAACAACAACAGCAAACCACCCAACTCCTGAAGCCAGACTGTGAATTAGCATCTCATTTTCTAGTGGGCACCACTGGGTACATTTAACTTCGTTAGTACTGTTTGTGCTTGTGTTACCCTAAAACTTAATAAAATCAGGAAGATGTGTGAAAGCAGATCAGTGCTGCTTCCATTTCAAATTGGTTTGACTTTGTTTTTCCTTCTGTACCATGAGTGTCACGCTCCTGTACAGAACTGCAAATCTCCAGTTGTGGGAGGAGTAACAGTCTCACCTCTGCTCCTCTTGAAAGAAGTGGATGCATCCATGGTGATGGCTTTTTATAGAAGGATCCAGGATATACAGGATCCTTTCCCGATTTTTTAAAAATTTATTTATTCCTTCCACTTTATGGATTAAGTTCATTTCAAATAGATAAACACAGCATCCAACTTTTGGATCTCAGTATTCTGTATTCTCCGTAAAAATACATGGACATGTAGATTTGTGTGGAACTCAAAGGTCAGGCCTTCCCAGTTTCTTTTCCCTTGCACAGGTTCAAAATGTTTATCTTCCTCACCTTTGGCTGTAAAGGAGAAGTGCATGATTCTGTTCAGTGGATTTCTCCTCGTTTGGACAAGTCCAGCTGCATCCAGGTATTGATCCCGAGCTTTACAGCACAATGAGCTGCTATTATCACAACTCTTATTTACTGCAGATAAAAACAAAAAGGTAAATGGGAAAAGAAGGGAGGGTCAGGTGCCAATTTTATTGTATCAAGTTTAAATATCCTTTGATTAACACGTTTCTTTTTTAGTTTCAAACATATAATCAGAAAATTGATTTAAAAGCAAAGAAAAACTGTTTTACGAAGAGATTTTATTCTGTTATGTTTGACACCCTAGTATTTCAATATTGAAAATGAAAAATACAGAATATTATAAAAATAATATTCATTAACTTATATTTATTCAATAAATAAAGAATACAAAGAGGCAAGAGATAAAAAACTAAGCTTTTAATATCTCATAAGGTGATGTTTATTCTGTATTGAATAATATCAGAAATAGTCACTTGTAAATCATTGGTAGAAGAATGTCTTGATAAACTTTTCAAGTGATTGTAGGAAATGTTTTGGGTCTAAGGTCCATAAGAAAAAAGATTACACTGGGTAATCTCTCACCTGATCACAGTGTTTAGGATTTAAGCTTTGTCCAGTAGATGGCAAAAATGAGCAGAAATAATTTCTTTAAAGTCCTTTTGGTCTGGGGAGGAGAGAAGGAAGGCAGGGGGGCCTCTGCTGTATCTCATATTTTAGCACCAGGACGGAGTTGTCAGGCTCCTGGTTCAGAGGTGCAGCGCAGGAACGCCGAGGCTGCTCCGGGTTGCCAAGTGGGGCTGGCTTGTAGCAGGCTTGCTTATACTAATTGAGTTTCTCCAGCAAATCAGGCTCCTTGGAAAAAGGCCAAAGGCTTTTCATAATTGTATTGACAAGAAAATGAATATGATAAATGGTGTTCATTCAGCTGAGACAAGATTTATAGTTTTCCTCTGGCAAGGGATGAAGAGAAAATATTTATAATAATAGTAAAATTTGTTTTAAAGTTGTATTAGGTGACGTCTCAAAAAACTTCATTAAAATATTTCCAAATATTTTAAGCAGCTTCAGGTGTTAAGTGTAGCATCTACCCAAAGTATCCAGTAATGAACGATTAAAAAAAAAAAAATCACACAAACAAACAAACCAAAACAAGAAAACCAAACCCCTGGATATGAAAGTCATTTATTCTTCCTGAAATATTGATATGTCAAGCTGTCAATGACGATTGCAGTACCACAGCTTGGGAAAGTTTATTTGTCTTTTGTATTCGGAACATGTGGGCTCTGTAGTTTGCAGGTCAGTCCCGAACGAGCAGGTGTGGTCTGGAGAACCCGGAATACCCACAGGTGGACAGGCAAAACCTGCTTTTCCCTAACAGTGGTGACTCTCCTTACGTATTTTATTCTGCTCCCAGGCTGCCTGGATAAGATGTTGAGTGTTTAATCTGTTTTTTCCACACCAACACCAGAATGCAGTCTGAGGTCCTTGGTCTGGAGTCTGATACGTCCATGGAGATCCAGTTGTGAATTCAGGGAAATATCCACCTTTTTGATCTTTTCACTTAGTGTTTCTTACAGTTAGGTGGGAACTCATAGCAGTCCTTTCCTGTGTTCCTCCCAGCTGATTTTTGGGTTTCAGGATTTCTGTTCTCTGTAAAAGAAAGAGGTTGCAATAAGAAAATGGGTTGCAAGAATTAAATTGTTCGGTTTACTCGGAGTTGCAGTCAGCTCGCTCACACCTGATGGCTGTGGGTGAGTGCCTGAAGCTGCCTACAGAAGATACCTGTGGGTGTAGACACAGACACTGAGCTCATAGAAAAGTGATGTGCCAGGGAGGGCGTTCATCTCGTGGTCATTTAAAGGTTCCAGCTGAGCTGGGTGCTGGGCTGGCTGATCCCATGCTGCTCCAGATGTGGAAGGACAAGCAGTACAATCTTTTCACCAGACTACCAGTGTTACATATTTATCCAAATTCATATCATATTTCTTAACAAAATAAAACCATGGGCAGCAATAAGATGGCTTCTTCAACGTTATTCTGATTTTGAAGAACTAAATTTTTGAGTTAATGTGTTTTAACTATTCAGGACTAGGCACAAGCTTGAAAGAGGCAAACCACTGTAGAGATAGAAGTTTCCCAATCACAGGAAGAGAATGCATTTCTCATGGAACAGTAATCTGTTTGTAATAGCAGTCACTGCCCACTTGCAGCTCAAACCTCAGTATCATTTTTTGCAGCATGAATTCCTTTGAGCTTGAACTGACTGCTCAGGTTAAGTTCATGCCTTAGCCAGATTCCTTGAAGTTTGTGGTTAGAAACACTTAAAAATAATACTCTGCTTAAAACCAATTTATTCCACCTTATTTGATTTACAAAAGAAGCAATAAATTGCCAAAGCCTTTCTGTTGACCCTGGCTTTTATAAAATTGACGGTAGTTTCCAGTCTTCCCTGGTCAATGAATATGGACTCAATGCTTCAAGTTTCTGAATTAAGATAGCGAATCACACTGGATGTATCATCAGCCTTTGCTGCTGGCTTACATTTTGCTTGGAGGGTTTGGCTGTCAAGTTACTCTCCTTGCCGTGAGATGTGAAAAGGTAATTGCTTTCTATCCCATGAAATTCCACAGTGAGGCTGTGCAGCATTGCACCCTCTCCCTGCAGTGCTCATGGGGGAGCTCGGAAGGCTCAGGAATGGGGATGACTTAGGAGGATTAGTAGCACAGCTCAGCTCTGTACCTTACCTGGCATCTGCTGCATTTGGAGAATATTGACCATCCTCTCCGGAGAGTGAGCTGGGTTGGAAGTCTACCTCAGCAAAAGTGTAGCTGCCATTAGTGAGCTTTTAGAGGTATAAGATGGCATGGGTCATCTGTGCCTTTTGAGAGTATTTCAGGTAAGAGATTTAAATTTAAATCCCAGTCTATTACTGGACAGCTCTCCATGGCGTGTTTAACTCGTTTGTTTGATTCAGAATGTGAAGAACTCTGTACAGGAGTGAGAAGCAAGGCCTAAAAGTACATTTCTCGTGTCAGCCTCTTCCCCTCTGTTGTCCAGCTGCAGAGCCTGGGGCAGGTGGCAGCAGGATGCAGCAGTGTGGAGCTGCCTCAGGCAGCAGCAGCCTGTCCATCTGTCCGTCTGTCCGTCTGTCCGTCTGTCCACACGGTGCTGCCGTGGGTTGGCAGGGCTGTGGCTGGGTTTCAGCTCCACCCCAGAATGGAGTCACACCACAACACAGCTGGGGCTGCCTGGCCTGGAGGTGTGAAACCCTTCCTGTGGGTCAGACCTGGATTTCACAATCCCACACAGGGTCTGTGTTCCCACACAGGATCTGTGTTCCCGTACAGAGTCTGTGTTCCCATAAAGAGTCTGTGTTCCTGTACAGGGTCTGTGTTCCTGTACAGGGTCTGTGTTCCCATAAAGAGTCTGTGTTCCCGTACAGGGTCTGTGTTCCCGTGCATGGTCTGTGTTCCCATACAGGATCTGTGTTCCCACACAGGGTCTGTGTTCCCGTGCATGGTCTGTGTTCCCATACAGGATCTGTGTTCCCGTACAGGGTCTGTGTTCCTATACATGATCTGTGTTCCCTCACAGGGTCTGTATTCCCATATATGGTCTGCGTTCCCACACAGGTTCTGTGTTCCCATAAAGAGTCTGTGCTCCCACACAGGGTCTGTATTCCCATACATGGTCTGTGTTCCCATACGTGGTCTGTGTTCCCATACATGGTCTGTGTTCCCATAAAGAGTCTGTATTCCCATACATGGTCTGTGTTCCCATACAGGGTCTGTGTTCCCATACAGGATTCGTGTTCTGCTTTGTGAGGTTCACAGGAGCTGCCTTTACTGGTTGAATAGGCAACAGCCTTTTCCTACGAACAGTCACCATTTCTCCTGTTTAAACAAAACAGAATTTTATCACAAGAGGCAAGCTTAAAAATTTAAGATGTTTATTATTAAACAAAACCACTGACTAGATTAGGTAGATCATGTTTTAATAGNCAGGTTGCAGCAGGGTGGAGCCGCCTCAGGCCGCAGCAGCCTGTCCATCTGTCCGTCTGTCCGTCTGTCCGTCTGTCCACACGGTGCTGCCGTGGGTTGGCAGGGCTGTGGCTGGGTTTCAGCTCCACCCCAGAATGGAGTCACACCACAACACAGCTGGGGCTGCCTGGCCTGGAGGTGTGAAACCCTTCCTGTGGGTCAGACCTGGATTTCACAATCCCACACAGGGTCTGTGTTCCCATAAAGAGTCTGTGCTCCCACACAGGGTCTGTATTCCCATACATGGTCTGTGTTCCCATACGTGGTCTGTGTTCCCATACATGGTCTGTGTTCCCATAAAGAGTCTGTATTCCCATACATGGTCTGTGTTCCCATACAGGGTCTGTGTTCCCATACAGGATTCGTGTTCTGCTTTGTGAGGTTCACAGGAGCTGCCTTTACTGGTTGAATAGGCAACAGCCTTTTCCTACGAACAGTCACCATTTCTCCTGTTTAAACAAAACAGAATTTTATCACAAGAGGCAAGCTTAAAAATTTAAGATGTTTATTATTAAACAAAACCACTGACTAGATTAGGTAGATCATGTTTTAATAGCAGATTGTATAGTTAAAATCTCTTGGTTCCAAATAAAAAACCTGTTTAATTCTTTGCCAGTCGAGCTGTGCTGCCTCATTTCCGTTTACCATGAAGATACCATGCTGGGTATCTTCATGAACAAAATAATTGGAATTTTCAACAAGGAGGTATAATTTCTCATTCTGCCTTCTAAATCAGACTTACATGGAAAAAATGCTGAAATATTTGAAATTTGAAAAAACAGAATAGTTTAATCTGGCAACAGGAATTGGTGCCTAAAAGCTGAGACCTGGCTCCCAGTCAAACACCCGTGAACAGGATGTGCACTTGGTCCCTGAGGGGCTGCCAAGCCCTAGGGCGGAATTCCCTGTGTGGTTTGTGCTGACTTGCCTGCAGTGACTCCCCCTTTGGTTCGTGCTGGCTAATTATGTCTTCTATCCTGACACAATTAAAAGCTTAACCTGTTTTTATTTGTTTGTGCACTCTAATAGTGCTGCAGCTTGTTTTGTGGAGGAGATTGTTAAAACAGAAACACAGAACTCAAAAAGTAGTGAAAAAAGCCAAGAGGCACTGGAACAATCAGTCTTATGCAGGAGGCAGCTCTTCAAGCCACTGTCCCTATTCATGGATTCTTCAAGCTGTTGCTATTCAGAGGCCTCGTTCCCTTTAGCAGGCATCACCCGGGATGGTTTGCACGAGCTGTGTGCTGCATTAGCTTTTACAGATGGGCACGCGCTGCACAGTGTGCTGTGACATGGGTAAAATGTGTCTGAGAGTATCAAATTGTGCATTATGCCACTCTGGTAGGGAGATGATGTGCCCAGGGGTTTGCTTCTGCCAGCCATTACCATTCTGGGTATGTGGAATATACAGATATTCTTTACCAGGGACGTTTTGTTCATTCATAAACACAGATTTACTCTGGAGTTTGCAGCAGAGGGCCCTGAAAATAAGGACTCAGTCACTAAAAAATGGGACTTGCAGCAGAGAAAGATCCTTGCTGGTCTCTGGGACGGGGAGGACACTGGGGTGCACGGCTGATCAGAGCGGGGTGAGGGCAGACAGTCACAGGGTGACGAAGGGACCCGCGGGGATCACCGAGTCCCGCTCCTCAGGGAGTGGCCCTACAGGGACTCCCAGCCCGGGCACACCCAGCCCGGGGCTGCTCTGCTTCACATCCCTCGGGGGTCACTCCCTTCCCCTTCAGTCCCAAGAAAAGCCAAGGGTAGGTGTCCTTAAAGTTCTTTAGGAGCCTAAGATCTGTATTTGAAGTTCACTATTAGTCCTGAACCACGGGTTAGGCTTCCTTATCATAAAGACGGATCAGAATGAGGCAACAGGGCCTTTGGCAAGGACTCTGATGCGTTTCCAGCGTGGGAACAAAGTGCTTTGGTAGTACCTGTGATTCAGTAAGACAACCTGGTGCAGTCTCCTGCAGGTCTGTGTGTTCCTAAAAGCTTCTGTTATAATTTACACCTGGAGAACTGCCGTGGGATTGCCACGGATGTTAGGTAGCAAAAGGAACAGTTGGGATTGGTTTCTTTTTAAACACTATACGGATGAAAGAGCTGGTAAAAGTTAGCCTGGCCACTTGGGTGATGGATTTTCTGAACTGTATTCAGGCACAAAGCATTCCCCAGTCATGGAAAGCTGTGTATGTATTGTCTGTCACCTTTCCCAGTTAAAAGTTTTCTGTCTTTTGTCACAGGCTTGTTACTCTGGCAACACATGAGATAACTAGAGTTCATACCCCTGAATATATATATATACACATCCATAGAGTTCGTTTATCACTTAATTGTACTCTGTAATCAGCAAGTGTGTGTGTGTTTGTTTGTTTGTTTGTTTGTTTTAGGAGTGAATCCATTGCAGTTTTCTGCTCTCATGAAGATCTGAATGTTTTTCTGTTCTTTTTTAGACCACAACATTTAAGTGTTGATGTGTCATCTCCAAACAGAATTCTTCTCTTCAGAGAAGCCAGTAAAATGATCTGTACATTGGTGGGTATTCATTAACGGTTCCTCTGCAGTGTAGTTCTTTGCCTGGCTTGTGATGCAAAAATCCTGTTACCTGATGTTGCTGAGCAGTGCTGGATTTGGGGAATCCTAGCAGGACTGCGAGGTGCTGCAGCCAGCGCCAGCCCTCGGCAGGGCAGGGCTCAGGCCTCGGCAGCTCTGGTTCCCTGGCTCGGGGTTCGTTCAGCTCCCGGAGGTGCTCGGGTCACCCTGCCTCCAGGCCTGCCTGGCAGCTGCAGATGTGTGCAGCAAAGGCACAAACACCGTCAGGGGCTGGATCCAGGCTGCTGACTGATAGGTGTGGGCTGATCTTATGTGTTCAAATTATATTGCAGCACTTCCGAAACATAATGGGACCATAACAGCTTTACCCTGGAGCACTGTTAAAAGTGTTCATAATAAGTTGCTCCATTTTACTACTCCCACTCATGCATGCAACTGCAACAGGTCTCTGGCACCAGCAGTTTGTATTACACTCCAACTAACATTGCAGCTGATGATTTTGCTTTCTCAATATTTTGAAAGGAACATTACCAAGCTTTTGTAGGGAAACCTCATTTGTAGTTTGTGTAAACTGGAAGAGCCATAAATGGCTTGTTTCATTTAAAGAAAGAAAATTGGTGCATCCAAGTTGCTTTTACTGCATTCAGGCTGATTTTTGGGTCTGGAAATTGTGTGTTACATGGCTGCCTTTATAAAAAACTTCAAATGTTATGTTGCATTTGCTCTATAGGACATGGAAACAGTACCTGTGGAATGCCTAAAGCATTTATTTGTAACAAAAAAAATTACACACAAGTAACTTTCAGTCTTTTCAAAATAATTTTTCTGTTTCTTTTGCAAATATACTATGTTGTAAGTGAGCAAAATTTTTCAGCTGTGTTCTTAAGTAAACTTGTTAGAATGATTAAGCAAAATAAAATAATATTTGAGAATGTGTGAAAGATAAAAGGCAAATCTTTAGGTGATCTAAAACAAAAAATCAAATGTAGTCATGAGGCTGATTCAGCCCTATTTGTCTGATGGTACCTGATCCCACTGCAGTCATATTTCCTTTTTAATTTTTTATTTTAATTTATTTCCATCAGCTTTCACCACCCTTTCTGCACTTAGGAAAAACATAACCATATTATTGGGCATCCATTCAGCTCAGCTGTTGGCATCAAGTTTCTAAACCTTGATGAGTAAACCACTCGAGTTGTTTTCAACCTGCTTCATTCCTAATTCATGCCTAAAAAAACCCAGAAACCTTTGTAAGGAAACTTTCTTCTTTCAGTGCAGCTTTTATGATGTGTACACAGTTCATAAAATTCTCAGCCCTAAGGTATTGGTGGCTCTTGCACATAAGGACCAGACAACGTTTTCTGACTCATGCTGGGGTTTAATGGTGCAGCGTTAAAGGGAATCTCAGCCCAGTGCAGATCTGGGAGTGGAAATGAGCAGCAGCTGAGCCGTGGGGCCTGGGGACGCTGCGCCCAGAGTCTCCTCACCCTCTCTGTTAATTATGTGAGAGATCCTGAGGACTGTGTGCATCTCCTCAGAGGGGTGTGCCACAGAAAGGGGAAGCGAGCAGAGAGTCACAGGGTGGGTTGGGTTGGGTTGGAAGGGACCTGCTGAAGGTCACCGAGTACATTCCCTGCACTGAGCAGGGGCACCTTCAACCCCATCATGGCCATAAGAGCTTTCTCCCGTGCTTCCCTTCCATGTGTTTCACAACTGCTTCCCTAGGGAAGGATGACATTTTACTCAGCACAGGTTTAACAGGAGAACTGTACCTAATGTCCTCCAGAAGAAACATTTTAAATCACCCATCAGTGAAAAGCAGAGAAAAAAATGGAGATGTGGGAGAGAGCCTCCACTCAGTATCTTGAGGGGGTTATTTTGCTTTAAAACACGTGCATGTTAACGTCAGGGTTCCACCAGTGATCCTGCCAGTACTGAGGTGTGACATTCACAGGAACTGCTCAGGTTTTCTGCTGGGTCAGTGACTGCCAGGATTTATTCTGGGCAGAGCCCACCCACGAGCCCTTCCCGTGTGGGAGCAGGGATTTCAGAGGATGCAGCTGGCACAGCTGGACTGCACAGCCTGGTCGTCACCCTGCTGGGCTCTGGGCACTGGAATAAACCCCGCTCAGCCCCATTTCACACTGCTCTGGGAAGATTTCAGTGCCCACTGCAAGTATTTCAAGATACTACAATTGATCAGCATTGAATTATGGCTGTTTAAAGCATTGGCACTTTTAGCTTTTATCACCAAGTAGCAGTTTCTGAGATTTCTGTTCCAGTGTACAGAAAGATGTAACTTCTGGAAATGTGCTATAGAGATTCATTAATTACACATGATCTTTTGAACATGCAAATTCCTATAAAGGTACTGATATGAAGGAATTTTGCATTATTTTCAAATGTCTTCCTGAAAATCTTAATAATTATATTTTTAAGGAAAACTATAATCCATAATACTCTATGGTCTTTTAAAGTGTATTTGTCTTTTAAGCCTGTGTAATCTTGGCAGACATCTGGGGAAAAATAAACAAGTAAACCAACTGATGATCATAAAATTCACTTTGTGTTCTTGAACAATGTTTCCAGACCCTGAATTTTCCAATTCTGAAAAATTGTGTGATTCAGATAAAAGAATGAATCCGTACAGGCCTTCCAATCCTTGGACTCAGTTTTCAAGTTTTCTTCTGTACCATTCTTCCAAGCAACTTAAAATCACAAAAACAGTTAAGATTCTCTCACTCAGCATGATTTTATGACTGAAGTATTAGGAAAAAATAGAAGATGCACAGCAAATGTCAGGAGATGACAACAGACTGTATGTGCCCATTTATCTTACCAAGTCAGCCAGGCCTCCTGTATGTGCCTGCAGCTTGTGGTGAGCTCCTCAGAGCTCATCAGAGACACATTTTAACTTAGGATAGATTTGACTGAAATTTATATGATAATAATTTCCTTTTTAACCTGAGAGAAGCACAAAGTGATGGCATGAGGCAGAGGGGGAAAACAGAAGCGAGCATCTCTTTCTTTCATCACACTGTCCTTGCGGGAAGGGGCTGCCCTTCGGTCTCTGTCTCATTTAATCCATGGGCTGAGTGGATTGCCACAAACTCTGCCCAGGCTCCTCTCATCCCTAAGAAGTTCTTCTTTCCACCACCTGGAGCCCTGGCAAACCCCTGGCTGAACACCAGGCTTCCAGCTCTGTTGCCTCTCCCCTCTCCTCCCTGCCATGCCCTCGGCACTGGGAGTTCCTGGCCCCTGGCTCTGTAGGGAAGGACTTGGTCCCTCTCTACAGACAGTGCAGCTTAGCCTGGCTGTTCCTTTTTCTGAGAGGAACATAACATAAAGCAATAAATGAAAATATGGCTTCATTGTATTTTGCTTCCAGTGGTAAGTGAAATTTAAATTTGTTTTAGAACAGGATTTTTCCTCGTCTTTCATATGTAATGATATACAGAAAATGCATGTAAAGGTATTGTTTTCAGAAATTTCATTTGCACCAAATTAAACACAAAAATTTCTGGTTAAGTCTTAGATCAACTGGGAGTTTTCTTGCTATGCAAACCTGCAGGTACATAAAAATGTGGTCTGAGGTATGCCTCTGCCCAGTCAACACTTTGACAAGGAATTAGTGACTGAAGTGAGGTGCATCAGGTGATTCTTTTCCCCCATGGTGGTAATTGCTGACATCACATGCATTCTTCCTGTCTGGGCTACACCAGCCAAGGCGGTTTTGGATAACACAGAGATGCTTCACGCAAATGGTGATGCAAATCAGCTAAAATTGATACGTGGCTTTGTTCTGTGTGGGTCCTGTACTGTCTGTGCAGGAAATAACTGTGGAAATGACTCTGAAACAAACATTGGTCATCCAGTGTGTTGCTTTCTTTCCATCTTCAGTTTTACCCAAGTTTGTGATGTCTGTGTCCAAATGTTACCTCCTTTTCTTTTCTCTATGAGCTGTAAGGTCTGTGCTCGGGCTGAAAAGAGAAGGGGAAGAAAAGGGTAGAGCTGTGTTTGGGGAGGGTGAATGTACACAAAAGTATGGATGCTGAAATCTTTAACATTGGACTGAAGCAGAGACTCTTTTCTCCCTAGATTGGCATATAGTGATTTCACATGTTTGAGTGCGAAGCAGAAAAAACCCCAAAATGCCTATTTTTGAGATATGCAAGTATGTTCAGTTGCCAGGGAGTAAAATTTGAAAGATGAATGTTTTTGAAGTTTTGAAGAGGAGCACCTTGGTGAGTGCTGAGTTCTGCTGCACAGATCCAGCTGTGCAGACGGGGGAGCGCTGGTGTGTCCTCTCCTTCTGCTCATTTATCACTGATACTGTGCTGCAGACAGCTCTGAGATGCCTTTGCTAATGTGATCTGCTCAGAAGATGGGAAGCCTGGCATAGGATGCACTTAGTCAGGCAATTATCCTTGTTGGGGCTCCACAGCTTCTTGGCAGGGGCTGCTGTGTCTTGTCCATTACGTCTGGAGCCGGTCTGAGGGAGTAATAGTGATTTAAAATAAACATCAGAGAGGAGAGAATTGAGAGGGGTTGGAATAGTGTAGTTCCCCATTCTTCATCCCCAATATATTTCACTTTTAATTCTGTGCGTACAAGTCTCCTTACGGTGTGTTTTTGAACTCCCAGTGGTGTAGGAATGATGTTTCGATGCATCTTGGGACCATCCATTTTTTGTTTTGTCGTATCTTTGCATTTTAGTAAGCCTCTTCCCTTTCATTAGAAGAGACTGACATAAAAATAATATTTTCAATATGCTGTTTTTATTTATCTACATTCTGTCATGATATACTTTGATGTAAGTTTTTAATTTTGCTTCAGCTTTCAGCTGCTGTAGCAGTTACTGCTCAGGGTCAGCGATGAGGTTAGCCACAGTAGCACAAAACAATTTCCTGTGCTCACAGCTCAGGTAGCATTTGGATGTGGATTAAATTTTACCACATTTTCCAGTAGCCAGACACAATTATTTCTAATGAGCTTTAAATTGCTTCCAGAACATGTATTTCAAAACTTAGTGTGGTAATCCATTCAGTGTCAACTTCATAAGGTAACGGGTCTTCTTCAAAATTTTGGTTAAACGGATTCTTGCAGTCTAGCAGGTATTTCTCAGCAGCAGCTGAGCCTGGCAGTGCAGTGCTCAGTGCTCTGTGCTGCGCTGCTCTGCCCTCCTCATTCCTGGAGTGGTGGTTCCACAATATATTGTGCTTCATTTCTAACTCTTGTTTCAGGATCTCTTTCTTTTGGCAAATTTACCTTGGTGCTGGGCACGCTCATTGTGCTGATTTGAGAGCTTTTATGCACATTTTGTGGTTGTGGAAGCTTTAAAAAAAACTTTTTGAAGCTCTCTCTCATCTTTATGATTCACATTTTCCTTTTTTGTCTGGGCACTTCTTTGCACTGCCCAGCATTCCGAATGCCTGGAAAGAGTAGCTCAAGCCATCTTTATGGGCAGTGCTGAATAATAAAAACAGGAAAGGGGAAAAGGCAAAAAACATTTTTTGTCTATAAATATGATACATTCTCACAACCTTTGTTTAATCTCACCAAAGTCTTTTTATATCTTCATCTAAATTCACACGTGTTAAGTATGATTCAGGTGCATTATCATCCAAAGCGCTTATTGGTTTGCAGTCTAGAACGAGCCCTGCTGAAATGAAACTCACCGTAAGGAAATCATTTCGTGCTACAGCTTCTGCTGTGAAAGCAATTCAAGGAGAGCTGAAAGGAAAGCTGCGTGTGCTGACCTCTCCCACGTCCAGGGCAGCGAGGGAAGGGGTGCCCATGGGTGCTGAGCTGGGGGTGTTCCCCAGAGCCCGAGCAGCCCAGACTGGTCTTGGCTGCCTTGGAACTTCCCTCTGCACAGACACCTTTTTCTTCCAGCGCCTTTGGTTGTACTGAGGAGTCTTTCAGTAATTAACTCATTAAATTGGCAGCCAAATTCCAGCCTCTATTTCCTCTCTAGCGGTTTCACCAATGTCTTTAAAAATCCCTTTCTTATTCCTATCAGAATTTTTTATCACCCCTGAGTCTCGGAGAGTTCATAATTTTTGTGAGCGACATTGCTGTCAAGTGCAGGGCAAAACATTGGATTAAAGGAAATTATTGAGCATTTTGGAAGTCAATGTATTTTAAGGTAGTGAGATGCAATTTCTCCCACAGTAAGAAGAAATTGGTGCAAGTTGGATTTTTTCATTTGATTTTTAACTCGGTAGTAGCACTAGGACTTCAGTGATTAGTCTCTACAGAGTTTTTGTTTTGACAGGCACTATGAATTTCAAACATGATTTTTAAATTCTACATGTCAAAGGTCACTTTTATGTTGATTTAATTTCTTTAAATGGTTTCTTTTAACAATAGGAGTTTATAAAATTGTATTTTGGTCTTTCACTACAGGGATTATAAATGTAAGCATATCCTCAGTAGCTGAGGAGTTGTTCTTGACCTGATTCCAAGTACCTCCGTAAATTAGTTTATGTTCAGTAGTATCCATTGTGTATAAAAATATTCCCCTGAAGCTCCTGCTAAATGTTACAAGTAGATCATTCTTTTTTTATCTACTCAGGCATGGCACTGTACTTCATATTTTGTTCAATAAATGCTCAGACACTGCTCTGTGCTGGAGCCCTGCGTGCCCTGATCGCGGGGTGGGGCGCAGGGAAGCGGCACCGCTGGTCCCCCCCCCTCGGCCGCTCCCCTGGAATGGGCTGCTCCCACCCTTGGGCCCTCTTGGAATGAATCCATGAGCACAGAGCACTCCTCCAGGGGCTCTGACCACTTGCAAACTGCAGCTTTTAATCTCACACTAGACCCAGACTCCTCAGTGTCTTTGGGGAGGGATGGGCCCCACGTTCCCTGCTGCCTTCCTGCACCCAATCCCTTCTACTCATCAAGGGGTTTTAATTAGAGGGAGGGGTTTTTCTGAAGTAATGAAAATGATGGAACAGCAGCAGTAGTGGATACCTCCTAGAATTCATGTTCCCAGACTAAGGGACTCCTGGGGTTTTTCCAACTTCTTTCCTCATCATCCATTTTTTACATCAGCTTGCAGTTAATTTCCATGTTAAGTACATAATTGCCTTCTTGACAACTACTGAGTTCTTTTGTTGCTTATTACACCAGGTAGTTGAAGGACCTGTGGCTGCAGGATGTCATGTTTGGACAGCTCAGCTACAGACTCAAGGCTCTTCCTTTCCTGGACCCAGAACTTTGCTTATTTTAAAGCCAGGTATGTATTTGTGTTAGTGAAGTTGGGATTTTCTGCAGAGAATTTAATAGAGGAGCTCAGGTTAATTTACAGCATTCTTACCTTTCTGTCTTGTTTGTGCCCTGACAACTTTGCTGTTCAACAGTAGTTTCCAGAACCAGTGTCTGCCTTCCCACTTGATCTCACAGACAGAGTTTTGTGTTTAATTTTATTTTTTTTTTCCACAGAATTTGAAATTCACTGATCTTCTCAATAACTAGACCAGGACTCATCAAAATGATTAATGCTAATTCAGATGATCTGTCTGGGATGTATTAAATGGTTCACTGTAGGAAGCTAAATGGAGTTTAATTTTTGTAAGTGTAATTTCTTAGTTATGTAAAGATTAAAATAAATTCATATCCAGGTACACTATAAGACTTTGTTTCTTTTTCTGCTATGTTTTACTTTTCAAAGAGCTTTTGGATTCTGCTGTTGTTTAGTATAACAGAGATTTCACACCGTTTGGAGTTAGTTTCTATGCAGCAGCAGTCTCTGGAATGGTGCCTCTTCCCCAGTTACCCTGTGTTCGTGACTGTAGCATTTGGGATAAGAGAGGTGCTAGAGCACCATGTACAAATGTGAAAACTATTCTGGAGTCTCATACATAAATTATTTTTTGTTTAATTAAGAAGGCTTGATTTTTATTTTGTGACCATCTTTCCTAGCTAAATATTTGCTTTTCTCTTCCCTTCCATAATTCTGATTCCAGCTTCTTATAGACCCCAGTTACTTCTTCTAAGCAATCCCTGATCATACTCCCAGTCTTTTTTTTTGCATCTACTTTTCATTTACAACCTGATGGATAAATTGCCTTGTACTTGCTAGAAGTGGTGACCAACATTAATGTTTTAAACAGTAACTGATGCCTTTCTGTCCTTGCATCAGATGACACCAAATGGGTGGTACTTTGATGCATTAGGGGTTTGGAAACAAGGTTTTCCCCTTCATTTTTTCAATTGTATGATGTAAATTTGTCATTGCTGGTAATCAATAGCATTAAGGGAAAGAACTGAAATGAGGCAGGGAGATGATTTGCAAGTGGAAATTGCTTGGGTGGGAAGGAGAGCTGTGCAGAGGCTGACCCAGTTTAATGTTAGGCCTCAATATGTATTAAAGGATGCTCCATCTGTGCAATCTCAGGCAAGGTTTTAGGGCATTTTTTAACTGCCTGCTATAAAATCACAACTGCATTGTCATAACTCGCTCTCCCAGCTGGCAGTGTTTGGGTTGTGAACAGGTAATGCCCAGTTTGCTCGCTGCTCCTTGATCCAAGTTGTCATCACAGACAGGACAGCACGGAGAGCAGACAAGCCGAGCGTCTCATCTGGGGGCTGTTGTGCTGTTATTTATGGGAATCCTTGCAAAAACCTACAGCTCTGTGTTATTTTCCTCTAGTTCAAATTGCCAAGAATGATGAGTTGTAACAAAGCCAAGACTGGCCCTTGGGTTCTGTGCGGGCCAAGCTTGCCAAGGTCAGCATCAGGGGGCTCAGCTGAGTCCGGCTGCTTCATGGTGGGCAAGAGCTCCGGCCTTGCTGTGCTCCTGCCACTGCTTTAGCTCTCTTCCATTAATTGCTTCAGGTTTGAAAAAACTGTCATGAAGACAAACTGACTCGGGGTGCTGTGAAGATGAGCATTAAACTGTTACAAGGTACTCAGAAAACTTGGTAATGAGACCTTGTGAGCACAGAAATCTGTGCAGGGGATTGCCCTGGGATCTGCTGCGCGGTGGATCCAAAAGCCACTACTGCCCGTTAATAGCAACAACAATATTTACCAGTAGCTGTTATTTTTACATTATAAACATGGAGTTGAGTTAAAAAGTCATTCCCATCTGTGACTGGTAAATCAGAGGCTTTTGAAAAGGACATATTTGTTTTCTGAGGAATATATTTAGTGTGTGTATACATCAGAAGCGTCCCAAGAGACCGTTCTGGTAATGGATCAAAACCAGGTTTTGCTGAGGCATGAGAAAGTATAAAACCATGTGCTGCAACTCTGTTCAGATTAAGGAATGCATGCTGAAAGACCCAGTCATGGTCTGGCTGTATATCAATGGCAGGAATTCAGAGCTTTTAGTTTCAATTTTGCATAGTAATTGCTTAGTGGCTTTTAAGCTCTAGTCATGCTTAACAGATCTTTTACATCTTTTACATCTTTCTTCTATATAGTAATTAAAAAAAAGGAAAAAAAGAAGTTTAGATAGTGCCATCAAAATATTTTAGATTTGCAGCTTAAATAATCTTTTCTTCTTTCTTTCTTTCTTTCTTTCTTTCTTTCTTTCTTTCTTTCTTTCTAAACAGGTAATCAGATCCTCTCTCATGAGACTTTGTCAAAAGAGCAGCTTCATCTGCTGAAACTCAAGGGCATTTCCATCTGTGACTCTCCACTCAAATCTGCCTTATGTGGAAATTGTGTCAGCTTTGGCATCTTCAAGTTGAACAGGGACGACCACTTTGACAATGTACTTCAGGCCTGTGTCAAAATGCTGCTTTCAGTATCCCACAGTAACCTGCTAGTAAGCAATTACTCATCTTGGGAGTCTTTGTGTGAAATGTGAAATAATACCACCACAGGCTTTGTATTGGTATAATGAGAGGGATCCAGAACAGCTCAAATGCAGTTTTCAGTTCAATTACTTGAATTTATGTATATAGTGACATCTGAAATACAGGTATGACTGAAGTGCCATGTGAAACAGGAGCTTTCAGAGAACTCTCACTAGGCTTGTAAAAGAGAGAAATGCAATTTTTTTTCCCCTTTCCATACTTGCAAACCCATTTTGTTGCCTGCATGCACTGTAAAGCATCCTCATATATCCAGCTACTCTGCAATTAGTTTCAATCTGCAAATTGTCACCGCACTGTGTATTCCCCATAAAATGGAAAACTTTAAAATTAAAGTACACCATGTTCCCATTTCTCTGTGGGAAGACAACAGATCTTGCATAATATCAGCCTGAATTTGAACTGTGACTTTTTCTTCATGACACTTTTGTTCCGAGCTGTGTTTGTCTTGCAGGAAGGAACAAATCTGGGACAGTTAGAGATGGTAACACCCAGGTTTATTTTTGCCATGTGAAGAAAGTCCACAGAAGTGGAAAGTTGCTCTCAATTAAGTCAGTGTATTGTCTGTATAGTCAAACATGCCCAGTGGGCCCATTCCCAGCTCTCCAACGCTTAATTCCTAAACAAGAATCCTTCAGAGGAAGACGATGGTTGGATTGGGCTGATGGGCTCAAGCAGGGACCTGTGCCTGCACACAGCCTGTTAAAGGAGCTCACTCAGGCACCAGAAAAAGTCTCTCTCTGAGGTGGTTTGGGGAAATCTGTGATAAATCTTGGCAAGGTTTCCTGCAGAGGGCAAGATATACCCAGAGTCCTGCACAGAACTATCCCAGTCCTCCTGGACTGAGAGCTGTGTCAGATGGCAAAGCACGGGAGTGGGTTTGGACTGTCCTGAGCTTATTTTAAACTAATAGCAAGTTATATCCAATGGTAAATTTGAAAAGTTGAAATCTACTGAAGACAAGAAAATATTTTGTCTCTCAAAATATTCTGATTTATTGGCTAGTTTAGAATTTATCGTACTGCCAGATCTGTGAGATCATTCTTCTGTCATCTGTTAATATTGTTAATATTAGTCACTGGTAGTATCAGTGTTTTCTATGAATGTGTACTCCTTTTTTTCAGTAATATCCAAAACTAAGCCACTCTTATAACCCATTTTTGGAGTGTCTGACCCAGGATCATATGAGTTTCATTACCAGTTTAGAATCTCACATCTTAATCTATATTCTGACCTCAGTATCTGAAGGACTCATTGCAGTAGGTAAGAATTGCTTTCATTTGGCTAAAGGAAGAATTCAAGTATTTAGATATCTCAGATTTTCAAGGCAGCACATTCATGTGTATCTTCAAAAGAATTAATATAAGGGACAATGGAAGATGCCGAATTTCGATGTTTGGAATTTGGAAGATGCTTGGATTTTGAATATTTAAAGAACGTGACTCTTTTGGTTACTGGAGCTAAGTTCTTTTAAACCTGTAGATTTTTACAGAGAGTGATTTTTAAATATTATTTTCTTACAAGCCTGAATTGTTAAAACTTATTAATGTGCCTCTCCTGCAATTGTACTGAAAAGTCGTGCATTTGTTATGCAGAAGAAAAATACTAATGTGTGTACAGGTATCTGTGGGGTTTTGTTGCTATTTGATCAGCATAGCTGTTGCGTAAATAATGCTTGTTCTGCACAGCTGTGATGTGATTTGAGGAATGTAAAGGTATCTGCCCATGGTAAAAAGAAACCAGTTACTCAGTACTTCCTGAATACACTTTGGGGGAGAACCAGAGCCACAGAAGCACACTTGGAGTATGATACAAACACAGCATCTGATTGCAGTTCATTGAATTTGCTTGCACTGTTTAATTTATGCTTTTGAACCAGATGACTGTCCAGTAATTTGGGGTTTGGGCTAGGGAGTGCTAGTCTAAACTAATTTGGAATATGGAGGAGACAGCCTTCGGGGTAAGAAAAAATAAATCATGCAGTTACATTCTGGTCACCTCAGAATACCCTGCAGGTTCTGATTGGGAAGCTGCTTAAAACCTTCAGTCACATTCATTGATTAGGGGACTTAGTGGGGGAGGAAATAGGAGCACCCACCCTGCGTGCGTGTGGATGCTGCTCGGGAAGAGCTGCTGCTGCTGCTCATCCCTGCCCGGCCCGCAGCAGGGCAGGGAGGCACCGAGGCTCTCGGAGCACTCTGCCCTTGGAGCTGCAGGAGGGCAGCCACTGAGAGGAAATGGGCAGCGAAGAGCTGAGCATGGAGAGTATTCAGGTCACTCTGTTACATAACCAAAGCCACCTCCCGGATGTTTGGAGTCACACGTGATGATGGCACGGCCCATGGGCTGGTCCTGCCCGTCGCTGGGCTGAGGTGGAGATGCTGCACTGAACCTGACCTTGGCCAGGTCAGCAAGCCGCGGTCCTGGGCTCTGTTATCCTCCACAACTCTTCCGTGTGAGAGGCTGGTTATGTTCATTTTGTATTATTGCAGGCCATGTTTACTTTAACCATCTCTTTGAACTGCAAATTGAACTAATATAAAAGAGAGAGAAGAAAATGTAAAAGCTAAATAAGCTTCAGCTTTCAGGTGTTCTGTTTATTTTTTCCCTCTCAAAAAGTGTTGATCTCTCATTCAAGGCAGGCAGGAGGAGTAAGAAAAGTTTCCAGTTCTAGCTTCAAACTTTTGTGGTTTAGCCATGTGGGAGTTTAATTATAAAAAGCTATTGATTTTTTAGGAACATCTTAGAAAACTTATATTCCGTTGAATTCCTGATATTCTGCTGAGAAAAGTATCAACAAAAATATTCACAGCTCACTTTGTTTCATAAGCTCTAGATTTGCTTATCCAGTGCTCTCATTCAGTTCATCTCAATGTCCCAAAGTACCAAGAATAAATACGAACATACAAGACCGAAACAGAGTGTGGAATCTCCATCCTTGGAGATATTCCTTGACACTGGAAGAAGTCCTGAGGAAGCTGTCTGGTGCTGGCCCTGTTTTTGACAGGAGGTTGGATGGAGGATGGTCTCATTTGGTTTCTGCCTCCATCCTTAGGATCCTACTGGTCTTTTTCACTTGTTTTCTTGCTAGCTCCCCCAAAAATGTTTTGGTTGTGTCCCCATGCCTGTGCTTACTCCCCATGATTAGTCAGCTGAAAAAGGCTTCTTTTTTTTTCAATTTCCATGTTGCAGTGACAAAGTGAGTATTTTTCCTTAATATCACGTATCAAGAATTGATATTCAAGTCAGCCATTAAATTCCTCATTTATGTTAAAGAAATGTTGTTTTCCATACTCCTGTAATGACATGTCCAGAAGAAGTACTGGACATTTTATAGCTATTAATGTTAATTTGATTTTAATCATCTCAAGAGTCTCACCTGTCACTGTGTTTTCCTAAGTCATTCTTCTAAATGTTTTATCCTGTTTAAAATGTTGGTATTTGGGACATTGCCAATTATCAGACAGTGAAATATAAATTTATTTCCTCTGTATTATTTGGTCACATACATCCTTGTGAGTAGATCCAAGCATTGCCTTTGTCACTGAATTGTATCAGTGCCACAAGAACATCTCAGAGGAGTAGGGCTCAGGGCTATAAGCCATATGAGGGGGAATTGTGTTTTAAACTGATTAGAACATACAAGTAATTTTCAGAAATGTTTATAAAAATTAAATAGTTGTCTTTTTACTTTAAAAATTAAATACCAGGAGATCCTTTCTCTTTCAGAGAAAAAAGTATATGACATTTCTGTCTATTCTCTTTATGTATGTGAAACCTTTGAGACTCTCATTGTTGTCAGCTGTAGGACAAACATTCCCCAAATTATTTTTCCTGAGGCGTGTCCATTCTGTTGCTGAGTAAATACCTTTCTTGATTCCCCACTTTATAAGGAATATGCATCCCTTCTGAGGTACCTCACTGCAAATCAGCTGTAATGGAAGCCCTCACCTGAGCTTTTATTGGGAGGATAAACACTCCAGTAGTTCCCTTCCAAAGTGTTTACCTGGCGTTTTCACAGCTGACTCAGCGATCAGAGCCTTTTAAGGCAGCCTGCCTGGCATTTTGTCACTAATCTCCGCACAGCTTTTCTAATTCTTATATGATTAATAGTATAGGATGCTATTCATTGAGGAAAAAGTAAAACATTTTTTTCTGTCTTGCTGCCTAATTTAGATGTTAAATTGCTAAATCCATTTACTTTCCAGGGTAAGTCTCAAAGGCGAATAATGCCAGTATTGAACTACAAGCAGTTGATGGACAAAGGAAATGCCACTTAACTGCCTCTCCTTGCCTTTATGTGAAAACCAAACCAAAATCTTTTAATTTGCAGAGATTCAGCAATGTCATTAAACTGCTGAAAAACAATTTCCCTCCAGCAGGTTGTTGTCGTATTGCTGAGACCAAAAGGCATCCTCAAGCCTTCTGGGGGTCTTGTTGGCTCTTCTAAAATAACATAACCCATTCCAAGGTACATGCTCAGCTTGCAGTTAAGTGAGCTGATGGTTGATTGGGATTGCAGACACGAGGCAAAACCACACAGATAACAGAGGAGTGCAGGTAAGGGTAGCCCCAAATCTGAAACGAACACCTGCTAGCAAAGGAGAGCCCCAAGGAGCTGGTGGCTGGTGCCACAGTTGCCCTGTGTGTCCTTTGCCCGTCCCCAGCCCCCAGCTGGCCATCAGGGAGGTGCAGAGAGCTCCGTGTGCCTGACAAAGCTGCTGAAGTGCTGCTGGTCCCTGCTGACACACCCGGAGCTGGGGGTGGTGTTTGTGCAACCACGACCCGCTCGCTTCGTGATCCAAACGATTCGTACACAGGGGATGGAGCTGAGTGGACCAGAAGTGAGAAACGTGGTTTGACTGCATTTTTCCAGATTATACCAAGATTTTATCTCTGTTTCCTTTATAATTCTATCCTTATTCCGTCTTCTCACCCATTTATCTGTCCATAGCCTAGAGCTGCTAGCTCCTCTTTGCTCCTGTTTGTTCAATTTATTTGGTTGGCTTGTCTCACTGAGATTTAGTGAGAGCACTGTTCTGCAAAGCACAGGGTTCCACATGCCCAAAAGAGTCATTCAAGGGAGTTTGCTTGACACTCCCTGTCTGCAATCAAAAGGAAAAATGAGCATAGGGAAGCATATTTGATATATAGTTATGGGCAAATTTAAGTAGCTCTTAACACTCATATTGGATTCTCATGAGCAAATGATAGCGTAGACCTGTCTGCTGTCCTGCTAAAATCACTTACTGTCGAATGTAAAATACCTACTTGTACAGTATCAGCATGTTTAGAACTACTGCTGTTTTGTAAAGTGATGATAGTGATTTACTTTGTGTTATTCAATTTAAAAGGAAATAGAGTTAAGCACTGGTTAGGAAATACAGCAGAGCCCTCCTATGAAATATGTATTTTCAAATCTCTCACTTGTTGTTATTGATGGTGATTCAATTCCACCATGAATTGCATTTCTAGTTTATATGCAGGACTGTTTTGGTTGAGAATACGACAGTGCCAGTTTCTGCGGCCTTGACTTTGGCAACACTCACAGCTTTGAGCTCAGCTCTGTTCCAGCAGTGTCCTGCTCTCTTGCCCTGTTGAGTTCAGCCCTCAGAAGCTCATGGGTCCCGTGGAAATGGAGCTGAGATGCTCCAGCTCATTTTTGTGAGCGGTTAGGTTGCTCCCAGCTCCTGCTGCTGAGTCAGCTGGTTGCTTTGGAGGATCAAGCCTTAGGAGACCACTTCTTCTCTGGCTATAAATGTCCCTTTAGTGTTTCCTCCAAAACACCCTTAGCAAGATGCAGTTAGGATTTAGATGGTGAGGGGTTAATAGTGTCAGCACAGAGCTTAAGGAGTTAAATAGACACAGATCAAAATACTCCAGTGTCTAGAGGGATGTGTTTAAATGAACACTGCAAGGTTGGCAGGCCTCCAAATTAGCATAGTTTAAAGAATTCAAGGTACATTTAATTGGATCCTTCTAATCCCTTTTCCCTTAGAATGAGCATTTTAACAGTTTAATTCCTTTTGCAACCCCCACATCCCTTACTCCAGTGGCCCATCTAAAATAAATACTGTGAACTATAAAAGGCCTAGAGAAGTTCTTGCTGAAGCCAGTGGCAACAGGATGGAGTCCTCAGCACTGCACTCGTTTGGGTGTGATGTTTGGATTGCAGAGAGTGCCAGGGCTAAGCCTTGCACCCAGCAGGTTCGTGCCTGCAGGAGGAGCCTCAGCGGCTGTGTCGGGGCGGGGGTGGCAGCTGCTCAATGAGTGGGCCCAGGGTGGGAGCTGGGAGGCAGCACCGGCTCCGTGTCCGGGTGCGCAGGGAGTTCCCTGGGTGCCAGGACAAGGAGGTGGCAGCTGGGCAGGGGAAGGTGCCCCCCTGTTTGCCAGAGCAAGGCGAGGGAAGCGTGCATGAGAACCACAGGCCAGGACTCTGCTTTTAATGCATTTAATATACTTTAGCCCACTTTAATTACTAGTTGGTAAGTGAACTGACTAACTGGCTGTTTTGTGATGACGTTTTTACTGCCTTTAATGGCCCTTGTTCAGTGTTTGGCTCCTGACGTGGATTGTAAGCTCCTTGGGGCAGAGAAACACTGGGATACCCTTCTTGAGAACAACCTGGAGAACAGCTCTGTTTGGTTTAACCTTGTCTTCTCAGTAAGCAGATCAAACCAGAGTCTTAGTTTCCAGGAATCTGCAGTCTTCCGAATGTGAAACTGAATACCAGGAAAATGCCAGCCTTCATCCTGCACTTCCCAGAGGGACCACGGTGTTCATACAGCTGTGAATGAGGCTCGCTGGAGTTACAGGATCCTTAACATGGATATACCATGGCATGGTATAACACCAATAACCAGTTCCCCAACAGCAAAGGTGCCTCAGTAAAAGCAGTCTTCAAAGCTGGTCAGCCCCTGTGTCAAAACCAGGCTGGTTGATTTATCACCTAGCCCAATGTCAAGGAGATTAAACTTTGAGCTCTCTAAGTACTGTAAAATGTCATTATTAGTTATTTGTTATGGAAACAATTACCAAACTGTTTCATTTTTTACGTGGATTTTTTCCTCCGTCTGTTGTGCTAGTTTAGACTACATTGTCACCTACTTCTTCAGGCACCTTGCCAAAGAAGACTCTCAGAGGTAGACACATTTCACAGGACGGACAGAAATTGCTCCACTTCATGCAGCAGAACCCAGAAGTTCTACAGCAGGTGAATTCAGAGTCTTTTCTATGGCATATTATTGTATTTCTGAATTCTCCCGGCTTTTGGGGTACTTACCACCAGCTAGCATTGGCTATTTAGTGACAGGACAAATCTCCCTACGCCGGGATGCAGCCCTGAGTAGCTCCAGCCATGTTCTCATGACAACCAAGGATTGAAGGTATTTTTTGTCATTCTGAGCAGTGTAGGCTCTGTACTTGGCTGTACAGCACCTTACAACTGGGTGTTTCATTTTTGCTCATAAAAAGATGTGTGTGAGATCATCAATACATTTCTATAGACAAATGGGAAGGGAAGTCTCTAAAGTATTTTAGGAGGAGGAAGAACAAATTCTGGCATTGAACTACACATTTTGGTAATGAAATGTGTAAATTGAATGTCTGTATGCTGTCAAGCTTGAATATTTTATTTTGCAGCAGATGACTCAGTGGGTTTTTCTTCTATTAAAGGTAAATACAATAGAAATTAAATCTCATGTTTCTGAAAAGGAAGTGGCCACTGTAGTGCTTAGGAGAGATTGCCCCTTCTGAGCTCCCTCAGGTTTTCACAGCACAAGTGCGTTACAGGGAGACCAAGATGATCATAGCTACATCTCCACATTCACTCCATGCCACATGCCCTTAAAATCTCATTGAACTATTTGAAAATGCTTATTTACAAGAATCTCTGGATTCCTGATGCAGTTGCAGAGTTGCCACTTAAGGAGGTGTGTTTCACAGGTCAGGAGGCTTTTAACAAAAACAGAAATTAACTAAATGCAAATGACGAGTGTGGTCATTTGTGTTCCCCTGCTAGGTAGGTGTCATTTGTGAAAAGCCTGGCATACAGTCACCAGTTGCTGTTGGCATTTGCTCGCTGCTCTAATTGAAGGTAAAAAGGAACTAATGGTGGCTAATATAATCCTGGCACTATATTCCAAGAATATTAATGGTATTTATTATTGACATCATTACCAGAATAGGATGATTCCCTTGTCATATTACAGGTTCTTATGCTTTACATGCCTGACAGGGGTTTCCTGGAAGCAGCAGCCAGCGTTTGGGGCTGTTGGGTTGCTCCACGCTGTCCCACACGTGCGGTGATTGAAGGGGCAGAGAAGCAGGCTGGGCTCTGGGCTGCCCTCCATTTGTGGCAATCCTGATGTAATACTTTGTCTGTTAATATGCAGTAATCTTTCACTTTACAGTGTATGACTAGGCAGCGATCTGTCTTTATTAACTTCAGATTCTGCGGAATACGTTATATTTATTTTGAATGCAGGCTTTCACATACTCTTTTAAATATTAATGGCTGGTCTCCAGCAGTCAGCATAAATATGATTTGCATTAGCACTAGTCATATCATATTGAGTGCCTTTGATGTCAACTATTCAGGGTACTAATATCTGACATCATCTCCCGAGGTCACTGACAACTTTGACCTTTATTCTCATGCACAGTTTCTGTAGTCTCAGAAGCTCTTTTGAATTGATTTGAAATTTTGACTCTTCCCTTTATGAGGCAGTAAAATTGATAATTATTCAGATGGGAACTGAGCACTGAGCGAAAAATCAATTCCACCCGCTCTCTGCTGCGTATAAAATTACTTCTGAGTCTGCTGGACTGAACGGATGGCCAAGGTAAAAGCAGCAGGCAGGAATAGTGGAGAGGATTAGCTGGACGAAACTAATAGCCTAAAGGGATGGCTTTGGAGATGAGGGAGTGTGCCGGTTGGGGGTTATTATTAGCAATGATGGGACTCATTGATCATATGTTTACATCAGGTTTCCATTGGGTTATAAATCAGCCCTGAATAGAAACGGAACCCAGGGCCTGGTGCGCTACCGGGGAACAGCATATTAGATTATTCTCACTTTCACACTCGGATGAAAAGTGAGACATTGATTATTCATTGGCTGGCCATTAAACACTGGGTTTATAGACGATTTGACTATCATGGAAGATAATGAACAAGATTGCTGCTTCCTAACCAGCGGTTTCAGTTTTCAGGACATCTGTTTGGGCTCAGTAATGCGTAACCCTGTTAAGGACTGGGTCACAGACGCTTAACGGCGCTGAAACGTGGGGCCTGGCGGCAAATTGTGCTCCGGTTTGGAGGTTTGGCAGCTCGGTACCCAGCGCCCCGAGGAGGGGCAGCGGCTCCGCCCGCCCGGCACGGCCCCGCACGGCCCCGCACGGCTCGGAACTGCCCGGAACTGCCCGGAACTGCCCGGAACTGCCCGGGGGCCGGGGCCGGGGCCGGGGCCGGGCAGGGGCAGCTCCGCGGGGCCGGGGCCCTCCCGCAGCAGGAACGCCCGCCCGGCCGCGACTGCGGGTGTCCCGCTGTCCTGCGCCCGCCGCCGGGCGCGGCGTCACCGCTCCGCGCGTCCGCAGCCGCGGCATCACTAGCATCACCATCATCACCATCATCACCATCACCACCATCACCGTCATCATCATCATCTCATCACCATCACCATCATCACCACCCCCGCACTGCCCAGCGGGGCGGTCGCGGTGCGGCCGCTGCCAACAGCGCGGTGTGACCGCGCCTGAGGCGCTCACGGCCCCGGCCCCGAGCAGCGGAGCCGTGGGATCACCCCCGTCTTTCCTACCTTGCTCCCTCACGTGTGCCCCGCAGCAGCTCGGGGCTTTAATGGGCTGACGTGACTGTGCAAAGAGAGGAGCAACAGAGAACATGGAAGGGAAACAGCTCCGTAATTGCTCGGGAGCAAATTTCGGCGTCCTTGGGCAGCTCGGCAGTGGCTGTTGGCTCTGGCCGGGTTTTGCCGTGTCCGGGCTCGTAGCCCCAGGCGAGCAGCCTGAGCTCCACCTGCAGACAGCCACTTGGTGAGGGGATCTTACAGCCACACCGAATTAACGTGTGAAGTAATTTGAGATTTATGAGTAGAACACAGTATTAAGTTTACGGCGCTCAACTATTGCAGTTATGTTCTATTCTAAGCACTTTGATAAATAATTTTAAAAGGCTCCTACTTTGCTGTTATTCTGGGATTGAGAATTGAAGCCTCTGCTGCTTCACTTTATAAATGAAAGTGTAATTTTTGGTGTTTAGAAGCTACCTTTATCTTCTGTTAATGCTGATCTTGCTGAACTGTACACATTAGGCTGTTAGCTCAAATTTGGTGTAGTAAAATACTATTCCTGCTAGTTCTTTCCAAAAATCAATGAGTTTTGTAGCGTCTTTCACCTGCAGTTCTAACACACGTTCATAAATCAGGCACGATAGGTAAAGAATTCTTGCTTGCACAGCCATCTTTGAAACGATTCTGTGCTGGGTGCAGAGGGGATAAATGTTTGGTTGGCTGAATAGAAGCGGGATTTCAGTGGCATTCCGGTGTTCACTTGCTTTCCTGGGTGTTTCTTGGCCGGGGATGTAAAGTACAGGGAGGCCGAGTGAGGGAGGGCAGTGCCCGGTGATTCCTTGCTGTGCATCATTTTCAGAACAATCACGGGGGCAAGAATGTGCTGAGTTTTCGGTGGGACTGAGCACTGTGGCAGTGTTTGGGTTCCCCTGAGCTGAGTTTTCGATGGGACTGAGCACTGTGGCGGTGTTTGGGTTCCCCTGAGCTGAGTTTTCGGTGGGACTGAGCACTGTGGCGGTGTTTGGGTTCCCCTGAGCTGAGTTTTCGATGGGACTGAGCACTGTGGCGGTGTTTGGGTTTCCCTGGCCCCTGGGGGCTGGCGGGGCCGCTCCACGCCCCAGCCCGGCTGGGCCACAGCAGGGGCCAGTGCTGGCAGAGAGGGGCTTTGGGGCTGGGCGTCTGTAGGACAAGGCTGTGCCTGAGCTGAGCCCTTCGAGGGTTCAGCATTGCAGGGGGCAGTGCTGGAGGAGGGGACCATCAGCAGGGACGTGGGGACAGCCAGCATCCCCTGCCAAAGGAGAATCTGGTGGAGTACAAGGGCTGGAGAGGGACCTCTGGGAAAGGAGTGTCGCAGCAGATTGGTGGGAAGGTGCGTGGGTGAACAGAGACCGGAGCCAGGAGCCGAGAGCCAGGATGGGGTGGAAAGCGCCGGGCAGGAGGAGGGAGTGTGGTCGGACGTCCTGGGGGAACTTGCCTGGGCTGCCCGGTGGGGCAGAGCGTGACCAAGGACTGCACCCAGTGACGGGAGGCACTACGGGAAGCAGCACAACAGGCACTGCCTGGCAAGTGGAAACCGGGAAGCAGAGGTGCCAGCTGCAATGAAAAATCAAGTGGCATTACTACAATAAGAAAGTATTACAAATTGCAGCTTTCCTTTTTTCCCTTTTATATAGTAAAATAAGTGACATTTTTGTTTTTCAGATAAACCTCGGTGCCGTATACAGCTAGTGTGGAGTTATGCACAGAAATGGAAATAAAAACCTGCAGTGGAGCTGTGTTTGTAACACATGCTTCATGGCCCAGGCAGCAGCACTTGCATATAAGTACATCACAAAGGAATCTAAATGGCACTGGCAGGGGTACTTGTGCAAGATGTTGAGTACCTAAGACCCTCACTCATATATGTGAGCATATACTTCATTTTAAGAGCAGATCAAACCCACAGGTGTGATTGTTCCTGTGCTTAAAATCAAATGTGTTTAAAGACTCAGTTGAATCAGGATAAGGGTGCTCAGCTTTTGCTGGCTCGAGGCTTGAAAGTTTTGATACAATAGTGAGAGGGATTTTCCCTGGGACATCTGTTTCAGCCTCTTAGCCCAATTTAAAAATGTTATCCAATACTACCATAACTTTCTGTATTAATTGAAAGGGATGGAGATATACCAGCTGTAGCCAAGCCAGCTGAGATTTGGGTGGCTAAGCAACAGAAAAGGCACCATATTGAGTGAGCCAAAATTCAGTCTCAAAGTCATTTATTTTAACCAGTGACAATACGTTTAGACTCTAGTGTTTCAATTTGATTGATGGTTTAATATCATATATAATCTTTTTAATGAAGGAACCCATTTAAATATGTTAACATTTGCACTAGTAGTCTCCCATGTACATAACTGCATTTAATCATTACTCTGATTGTTTTTGTGGTTGTGTAATTTGCATCAGCAAAATAACTATGTCAGAGCTGTGTTATCTTAATGAAAACTACAGTTGCCTCTCTTTCATACATGCTTCTTACTGTTCACGTATAAAGGTGGCAGCAATCCCAGTCTCAAGTATATTGCTGAATGTATAGTTATCACTACGTGTGCTGTCAATTAAGAAATAAAAAAAATTAATGAGCTTAGTGTCTTTTCTAATTCCGCTTTGTTTAAAGCCTCATTGTGATTCGTTATCATGTGAATTGAGTAATTTAATTTTAAGACTTTTAATGTTAAAATACATCATCATTAGTGATGTATCTGAAGATTTCACGGTCTTAATAATGGCGCTAAATCAAATTGGGAATCCCCTCTTAATCATCCAAGCTGTGCTGCAGTTCGCAGCAGCAGTTTTGGGCTGGGGAGAAGTTTAGTTCCGCGCAGGAACACGCATTGTACCCGCCCGGGGAGGAGCACAAAGCTCCCGCACGCCGTGCGAGGTGTCGGCGCCGCAGGGCCCCGGGCGAGGCAGCTGCTCCGTGTCTGCTTTTGTTTATCCCTTGCTGGTTTGTGTAGCCTTTAGGCCAGCACATGAAACAATCGCTTCTACAGGGTCAGCTGCTGGTCAGAAGCAAAGCAAGAAAAGACTTTGCCTTAAAACGCCTCAGCCATCATTTCAGTGCAGCTGGCACCTGCTACTGGTGCGCAGCGGGAGGGTTAGGGGTCAAAGAGGCAGTTGTTCTAAACTCAGTGATGGCTTAAAGGGACTTGTAGATTAATCTGCTTTATTAACTTCTGTATATTAGATAACTATTGCAGTGAATGACAGTCCGTCTTTCTGAATAAGTCCCTTCACCTCATTCTCTTTTAAATTGGCTTTTGAGTAATGAATATTAAATAGAATACATTTCAGGGTAATTAAGTGGAAACATTAGGATGATGTTGTTTTACAATCGTATCTATAAGTTTCTTGTGTATTTATCTTGCAGTATTACTGTTCATTGCTTTTTGCTAGCAGAACAAAAAGCATAAATGTTTCAATTAAACAAGAGGAACTGGCTGTATTTCTCACTAAACTCGTGTCTTTGTGCTGCATAAATATTTTCAAAAAGCAAATAAGTTTAGGGAGAAATATAAAAATGTTTTATTCCTTGTTTACTCCCTGCAATGTAATACTTTACTTGGAAATGTTCAATTTCTACTGGCCTTGGTTCTGTTATATAAAACACTAAGAGGTGTTGGTTTGGGGAAGGTCAAAAAATATCACTGTTCCATAGAATCTAACTAGTGATATGAATAGCACCAATAATTTTGTAAAGTTCACATTATAATTCAAAATTCAGTTAGAAGTGATGCTTGCAGTCTGGAAAGAAAGCAATATCTTTACAAAATGGATAGGGAAAGGTAACAATCCATTCTATGATCTGCTACTGGCAGATTTGCCATGTGAGTGATGAAACTCGCTCTCCGTGAACGAACCCCCTCCCCCGTTTGGAAAAACAAAAGAGTAAATTTAAAATTCTGGGATAGCAGCAGCTTACAAGGATGTTAATTGCTGTTGGATCTGGTGGCAGCGGCCGAGATGGGGCTGGTTTGGAGATCCAGTGTTGGCTGAGGCGGTTCCTGAGCGCTCGGACTGGGAGTCAGAGCAAAGGCACGTGGCAGGTGAAGGGAATGGTTTGTGCCCAAAATTCTGTAGTGACTGGCAGATGCTAAATATGTGTCCTGCTTAATCTTGGCAGGTGTCTGATTTTCAGGACTCTGTAATTGAACCTCAAAATCCACATTTTTCCTTGGCCAGTGCTGTTGGTTTCGTCTGTTTGTGATCCTGAGAGGCATTTGTGTGCTCAAGGTGTCTCCTGAAATCATGGCATCCAGCTGGGTTTTCTTCCTTTGGTGTTGACTTGTTTGGAGTTTTTTACTGAGAATTGAGATTCTTGTGTATTTGCATGTCTCCGGGAACCTTCATGGTTTTGAGATAAAATACATTTTAAAAAACCCCCAATGTCACAGTGGATTGATGGGATTTGGGAATGCTGTTACCTTCTCTCAGCTTAGCCTAGCATTGTCTAGGTAAGCTTAGTTTAACTTGAGCAAATCCTCCCAGTGCTTTGCTGGGCACATCAGAGCAGAGATTTGAGTGGCTGCAAGAGCACCACACACAAAGGACTGCAGCAACACGGGGTTTGACCTTTCAGAAGAACCATGTTTCTGAATTCGTAAGTCATTTTCCTTTAAAAAAAAAAGAAATAGAAAAAATTAAAAATGAAGTGTGTGCAACCATTCTTTAAAATCTTTTTAGCGTGACAAGTAAAGTAATCTTCCATTGATACTTAAAAGTCCATCTGCAGAAATTCAGGCAGAATGTTAGAGAGATGCAATATCTATTGAAATGTTGAGTGTCAAACTGCCAGGGTAATGTATTTAGTATGAAATATAATATTCAGTGCATTTTGTTTTGATGACTGCATGAAATAGCCGTGTGCTCTTAGCCTTTGTTGTTGTTGTTGTGAAAGATGATATTCACTGCCAAGTGTTGGTGGCTGCTCAGGACACAGGAGCAATATGCTTATTACCAGCTTTATCATCTGTCCTTGTGTTTATTTGCAAAAGCTTTGGTTACAGTTCAGNAGCCCACCCTGAGCCTTCTCTGAGCCCACCCTGAACCCACCCCGAGCCTGCTCTGAGCCCACCCTGAGCCCTTGCTGGAAGGTGTTGGTGTAGGTGAAATTGATGTTCTCTCCCAAGAGGATTAAATATTGTGTAATTAATCGCTTGGGTAGAGATGCTTGTAGGAGACACCAACTTCATCCTGTGCCACCTCTCAGAGAAGAGTGCTGCCTGCACAGGACACAGAGAGGCTCTCACTGTGTGGACTGTAAAAGATGCTTAAGGATCTTCAGAAATGAGCCTGTGTTACAAAGCCCTGAACCTATCTGCTTCTTCATGTGCTGCTAAAAGCAGAGGGGAATGGGTATTTAATTTTTGGTAAGGTTTTTAAAGAGCTCAGCCTTCTGCTACATCAGACTATCCTGAAGTTTGTGTTACAAATTGTGGCAGGTTGTGCATTCCAGAGGTCCCAGTTAATCACAGTTCTGTCATCTTTAAAAGCAGCTGTAGCATCATATAGTTACAGCCACTTGTTTAGAAATGGCTGAATCTTAAATAAGCAGCTTAGATTAATATAAAATGACAGTCTGGTAGCTGTAACTTAGAATCTCTGCATGCTACCAGCTAAAAAATGCAGATTAAGGATTGATGTCACAATCTTAAATTATTCCAGCCTGAGGTGGAATAACTTGCTGTCTAACAGGGAGCACAGATGGATAGGCAGGAAGAAGCTGTGCAGATACACGAGTTTGTAAACATCTGTCAGCTACAGCAGATACCCAAATACAAAATCTTGCACTTCAGGCAGCACACGAGCATGTGACATTCAGCAGAGGGTTTACATGGAATTCAGCACAGACAGAAGCAAGTCAACACACCCTGGAAGGTAATAATTAATGAAACATATCCCCTCCTCTCCGCAGAAGGAGGAGGGATTTCACTCATCAGGTGTTGTCAGTACTGCTACTGTTAACTGTTCTGCTTCCAGAATTTAATGTCACCAGCCCTTAGACCAAACTGCTCCACCCTGTGAGACTCAGTGCTTCACTGTGGGTGAGTCTGCAGTGGCCAGCTGGCATCACTTCTCCAGCTCTGGTGGATGTCAGCCTCCCCGGGAGCACGGTGTCCCTTGGCAGAGATGGACCCAGGTCTGATGGATGAGGCTGGACCTAAGTGTGATAGTCCTTCATGGAAAACATTCAGATGCAAGTGCAATTTGAAAATAATATATTCTGTCATGTTAGAGTGGGCTCTCAGAGGAAAGATCCCACAGTCACCTGCTAGCACAGGGCAGAGCTGTGCTGTGGGCAGCTCGTGCGCAGGCTGTAGCTGCTGCCCCCGTCCAGCTGTGCTGGGGGGATTCCCTGGTGTAGCACAAACTTCTGCTCTGTAATCCTGTCGCAGGCCTGGAAGGCAGCTCGCTGCTGGCTGAAGGTAGGGCATGATGACAGGAAGGCTCAGCTTTGGAAAGACCTCTGCCCTACTGCTCTGTGTCGTTGTGCTGCGAACACAACAACTGGAAGACCCCAGTGGCTTTGGTGCACAGGGCAGGGGCTAAACACATCCTGAGGGTGTCCTGAGGGTGTGCTTATGTTTCTCTTTAGATACGAAGTCAGGTTTGACCTAAGTTCATACACTCTTATTTTAGGACTGTTTCTGCTGGCTCATGACTTGGACCTGCTCCAAGTGGATTCCCACACTCAGCCCTTTGGCCAGTTCTAAAGATGTGCTGGGAAATGCAGAGCTCCCCATTCCCTGTAGCTGTTTCTTTTTCACATCACCCTTTTGGACACGGGGAGAATGGGAGTGTCCCAGCAGGACATAAAACTGATGGGAACACCCTGTGAGAGACACACTTGGATGATATTTCAGTCCATCAGCTGCTGCCATATACTCGTTCATGGTGCGCAGTGTATCTCCCAGATGCCTTGTCTTGACACCAGGATTGAGTTTTTCTCAGCCATTTACACCCTAATTCTCATAAAAGGAAGCAAAAAGGGCAGTGGCAGTTGAACTGTTGCAGATAAAGGTACAGGATTGGGTCGCTTGCAGGTTTTAGCTTCAACTGTTCAGTCATGAAATTTTAGTTTCTAATATTTATTTAAACATATATACTGGCAGTGTGCACAAAGAGGGTGAAATGCTGTATACTCTGAACAGAATCTGGAGGAATCTGGTCGGTAGGGTGGGAATGCCAGGCTTGGCCTGAGGGCAGCGTGGAAGGCTTTGGGAAGGGTTCTGGATCCTTTTCCTGGGCTCATGGACTGCCCATTTTCCTGCATAATGCCTCTTCTGTCCCTCCTTCCCTCGCTCCTTGCACAGCTCCTCCCTTCTTCCTGTACATTCGTGGAAATTGGCAGCAGGATGGGAGGGAGTTGGGAAGGGGAAAGAAAGGAAATAGGAAAGCGAGAAGGGAAGGGAGCTGCGGTGTCACCAGCCTCCCGTGCTGCTCTGGACAGCTCGATAGCATTCCTTCCTGGACTAATGTGATTTCATCATGCAGGGGAAAGGCACGTGGTTCTTAACCTCTTATATATTACAAAGCTCAGCTGATGTGCTGTTTCTGACAGTTAAGTATTTTTAGTTCAGAAATAATGGGCTGATTCTTGCTTTCAAGATAAATAAAGGCTTTGGTTTTTGTGTTTTATCTGGAAATTTTGGCTTTGAACATGGGAAATGTGAAAGTCAAGATTTCTAGTAAAATAAATATTTTAAAACAACAGCTTAAAATTTAAAGTATTTAATAATCTTTGAGTATTTAAATCTTCCTAGTTATTAGTAAATGATGATCCGTTTACTGATGTAGGAAGAATTGATGATGAAAGAACTAAGAATTGCAAAGGACATTTAAATTAGTAATCACAGCTCTTAAATTAAGAGCAGACTCTCTGAAGCTGGAGCTTTAGAAAGCTACCAAATTTTGTATGCTAAACAATGAAAAAAATGTGAATTTTTCAGATCTGAATGGAAACAATGAGTGCTATTACCAGTCAAGTATTTTGTTAAAATCTGTGCTTGTTCCTGACCCTTCGAAATCCTTTGTAAAGGAATATACGTACTGCTTTCTCTGGTGTTAATGTAATGTTCCTTTTGCTAAGATGTGATTGGTTGCAGCACAGTAAAAGATCCATCCCAACATATGGGAGAGAGAAATGAGTTACAGGACTTGCAGCGGTGCAAATGTCATTCTGGCAACCTGGCACAGCAAAGCAGCCTCTTAATGGAAGGGCAGCTTCCCTTCCAGCTTCCTTGAGAGCAAATTTTCATAATGAAGGTTGTCCTGACCAACATTTTCCTCCTCCATCCAAGGCTCTGAGGAAGGAGAAGCTGTGATGAATTAATTTATTGGGAGAACAGTTCTTTTTTCTTGCCTGTTCCGTCAGTAGTTCCTTTTGCAAAGAAGGGGAATGGACTGGCCCGTGGAGAAAGCAGCTATGCACATGCCTGGGATGAGTCCTCACTCGCTCTGGGATGCAGTGTGGTCCCCTGCATGGCCAGGGATTTCTGAGAGGGTTCTTCCTCCTCAAGAGTCAGAAGTGGAATTTAAAACTTTGGACAGTAGGATCTTGTCAGAGAAAAAGCCCAGAGCAGAAGGGAGGCTTCCACCACTGCCTTCCTGGTTGGCCAATATCAAACCACACAATTAATAGTTATTAATTACTATTACATAGATAGCTTCATGTTGGCTTTGTTTTTATTAATTAAAGCATTCATTGAATTCCTGGCTTCTTTCAGTGCTCTCAGTACTCTTTACTCATAGAGACAGATAAGTGCTTTCCAGGCGAATTTTGGCCGTTTTGGTCATCTTTTATATTTAGGCCAAAAACTTTCCAAAATTTACTTTGTAATTTGCAATTTAGAGCTTCTGGACTAGAGGCCTTGAAGACAATCTCATGAGTTGTTTGATAACCCTGAAGTCTGAGGAGGTGGTGCTTTCCCTCTGGGTCTGTTGGGACCTGAGCGTGCCCTGCTCAGGTTAAGCATCACATTGGAAGTCCCTTCGTGCTTAGCACTTTTTCTAATAAATATGGGTGCATGAGCTGTGGTGCTCAGACAAATTCACAGCTTGGGTGGGTTTGGTTTATCACTTAAAAAATAGTGGTGTCCTCACAGCTGGCCTTGTTACAAGCAATGAAGATGAAAACCTAGTTGAGGAATGAATTACAAGAAGTCACAATTGTTCTTCACGTTTGGAAAAGAAGCCCCTGTTAGTGCTCGTGCAGAGGTTTGGAATTGTTTGCTTTGGTTCCAAAGCAGCATGGAACTGTTTTTGTGCTGTGAGTAACAGAGCACAGTTTGTGTGGTGCCTAACTGTGAAGTCAAGTGAAGAAATGGCCTTTCCCACGCCAGACCATGTGTTCCTAACCTGGATGCTGAACTGATTTGTGGATCTCTGTTCCAGGTGATTTGTAGTGCTAGGATTCATCTTTTTCATTTAGTGAAACACGCTGTTTGACTTTGCCTTGGTCAGTTATTACAGGCTAGTTTGCAGTGTGGCAGCTCTCTGGAGACCCCGCTCACAGCTACTCATTGGCCCAGAAGAAAGGATTTAATGATTTTCTACTTCCTCCGTGTTTGGTTTTAGGGTGTAGATATTTTATAAACGTGAGTCAAACTATTTACTGGTGACATTTTACAAATTTTCTCCCTGTTTAATCTCTAAGTAATGTTTTTAGGTTTGTATATATTGTGGCCTTCGGCATTTGGGACGAACATATCTCAAGGATATCTTAGAGCATTTTATCTTTAAATGGATTCTATCATTATTTTGTAATTTCTTTGTACAAGAATGGTGCCAATCCCTAAAATAAGTCTTACCCTTCCCAGCTAGACACACCAGAGGTACAGGAGTAGAGCAGAACAAGAAGAGGGCTCAGAGTCAGAGCTTTGTGGGGCTCTAGGGGTGTGCCAGCCAACGGGCAAAGTAAATTGTGCAGCTTCTGTTTAGGTGCCAGCAGAGCCTAATTGTGTGAGCTGACAGATCTCAGAGCTTTATAGAGCTGATGAAGTGGCTTTATCCCTGCTGCAGAGCTCTGTAAAGCAAGTCACAGAGGTAAAGTAAAATGTCTAAACTCCAAGGTTGGGTTTGTAACCGTGGTGGAAAGGGTACGGACTCAAAGACCTCTTGCTGTAATCACAATTGCCTTGGCTGAAATAGGCAGTGTTCCTCTCCAGTGCCTGGCAGTGTCATGCACGGAGAAAGGTGGATGTGGAAAAACCAGAACCGTGAAGAGCAGCCTGGGTTTTGTCTAAAACTCGTACAGACTGCTGGGCACACGTGTGTTGCTCTCTGGAAATAGCGTGACAACGGGGAAAATCCCAGAGTGAACTTCAAAGCCTGTACCTCAAATTAACATTGCTCAAAAACCCAGTTCATATTTGGTTTTATTCCAACTTTGGCTTTAGAGCCAAGCTTTGGCATTAATTTTTTAAGCTTTCTTCACCTGGTAGTTTTGGTTATGGAAATTTTTTTTTTGGAAGAATGACTTCTGTAATACCATGTTCAAATAGGAAACATCAGTGATTTCAGCGTGGTTAGCAAAGGTTTTATGCATTTTTCCTTCTCAGCACATCACACAGTTTAACCACAGCATCCACACTCATGTAAACTGTCTGAATTTTCTTTCAGGTGTTGTCAGTCCTAATGAACACCATCATCTTTGGAGACTGCAGAAACCAATGGTCTGCTTCAAGATCTGTGCTTGGACTTACACTTCTCAACGAGAAAGTGAGTGTTTAACAAATTCCACCAGATTCACTCCTCACATGCTGAAACAGTAAAAACAGTCACTTCACACAGAACAGAGCTGCGTGCTGCCCTTGGAATTGCCCATCTCTGTCCTTGGGCTCCATTATGCTCACATTAGGAATGAAGAGTGGGTTTCAGCTCATGCACTAGGTGAGTATCTTACAGATAGTTCACAGAGGTTGAATGGCTCCACTTGGATGAAAAATCCTCTCAAACTTTTACCCCAACTTTTACACCCAACCTTGAATCATACAAGGATAGGATTAGCTTTTTCTAATAAACTTTGTTTTCATATTTCCAGAATTAAACAGAAGTTATGCAACCTCATCAGGCTTTTAGATAGAAAGATGAAACAAGAACTCTGTGAAAATCACATCAGAAAAATTGCTTCCTAGAGAAATAGTTAACCACTTTCTTTCTCTGAACAGTTTCTCAGGAACACCTGGCTTTGGGGGGAGTTATCTGAGCGCTTACGCTGAACTGCTGGCATTGATTGCAATTTGGGCTGTGTGCATCTGTGGCAGATTCTGTAAACCAGGAAACACGCTGCAGTTTGCCCTTTCAATCAAATCTGAAGCCATGAATTTGGATGTGCCCCTCGTGTTTCCCTGGTGGTTTAACAGCGACGCTGCTGTCTGGAATGGGAGCCCTCGGAGGGAACGCCTGCGCGCTGATCTGAATGTGTGCATTTTCTGTGTGCCGAGGCGTTGCTTCTGAGGATATTGACCTGTTGTCCCTGCCTTTCTGCAGAGCTGGCTCTAACTTTATTCTGAATTGCTTTATCTCCTGGGCAGTCACAAGCCTCAGTGTATTACTGCTTTGGAGAATGAATTGTCTATACAATAAGAGGGCGCTGGAAAAAAATCAGACACTAAGATTAGCAGCAACCGCATACATTAAAATTCAAACTGAAATCCCAGCCATGGAAGGAAACTAATAGAAGAAGAAAATATATCAAGAAGAGAAGCGCTGTCTCATCATTCACCTGTGCTGAAGGATCCAATTTTAGCCATATCCAACAGCACTGTCATTCATCTTCTTGGTGTGTTATTGTGATTTAAATCCAAGCTCTATAAGAGAGAGCAGTTCTTTTAAAATGATTGAGAGGGAATAAGGGTAAATTCAGTGTTTAGGAAAACTTTATGACATCACAATATTATACTTTACAGATGGAAGCAATATTTCCTACTTTGGAAGGAAAACTAATCATTTTCTATCTGCTCTGAGTCACTGCATCATTATAAAAGTGGGATATAAGTAGTTTTGTGCATTCCCAATCTTGTTCAAGACGACACTTTTGTTTATATAATGCTTCTGATTTATAGCGCTTAAGGATTAGCCTGACTACATATTAATTATATGGTTTTGATGCTTCAATATAAGAAGAAATTAAATATTTCACTTGAAGATAAAACCATGGAGCTGTAAATCATAAGGAATAAATTTGTGACTGTCAGAATATTCTTTTTACTGAAATTAGACTCGTTCTAATGATTATGTGTTTTGCTTAGCAGACATGGATATGTATAAGCACCTTTACTTACGAACAAGTCTTATATTTCTTTTGGAAGGGTGAAGAACAGGAAATAGGATTTGTAATATTTGCATTGCCCCTTTTGCATCAAGGTTATTTATTTCACGTTTAGAAAAAGTAGGACACGTACTTATATATAACTGTAAAAGTCATCTCTGCTTGGCTCATTCCAGTGCTCTGCTGATTTATTTATTGGGAATGGGTTCCTTTATCTCAGGTGGGGTCTCTGTCTCTACAGTTCCTGGGAAGTAGCAAGCATGCAGTTACCATGTTGAACTGCTTGTTCTCTTCTTCTTTTGTTTTAATGAGATCTTCTTTGGCCATAATTCATTTCAAAGAGAAGGCATCGTGTTTACTTGGGGACTCAGAAAAATTGGGATTGATACGTGCTTGCACCAGTAGGGTTAATGACGCCGAAATGGGAATCATACTCACGGTCACCCCAAAACAGCACTAATCTTTTGAGACAGCAGGAGCTCAGAATGGACTGGGATGTTCAGAAACTCCAGGGCTCAGAACAGCTCTGGGGTGTTGGCACACGGATGCCATGGGATGCTGTGCTCAGGAAGGGCAGGCAGAGATGTTATTCCTTGCTGTTGCTTGGGGATGCTGTTGATGCTTTCCATTGTGGGGTTGAATGAAGTTCTTGCCTCTTTTCTAAAAATAACTTGTGGACACTGGACAAGGCCTCAGGGTTGTGGCCTCCTCTACCCTGGATTCTGCACTGGTCACTGTATTTGGTGTTTGGTGTTTGGTGTGTGGTGTTTGGTGCAGGCAGGTTCTGTGTCATTCATGCTGCTCCCAGGGCACGTTCAGAGTGGTTCAAGTGTGCCAGGACCCAGCTGTGTGATCAGCTGCTGCCTCTGCTCCCAGTGCTGCTGCAGTGGGCAGCGAAGGTGGGGACACGGGGTGTTACTGCTTTGGGAGGAACTGTGCTGAGGGCATGAAATTTGCCAAGGAGACACTAAAGAAAACACTCTCTGTAATCCTGTGGAGTTGTCAGGGCTTAGCCTTGGTGTTACAGTTTTATTACATTTTCTTTCATTATCCCATATTTTTGCATAAGTACAGGACAACTATAATTTTGATGATAATCATGTGTGTTTAAGTTGGGATTTGTTTAAGGTTTAAACAGGTTTAAAACTTTTAAAGGTTTTTTAAAAAATCTGGCAAACAAATCCCAGACTTTTGTGCTTTCTGACACTCTGTATGACACCTTACAAGTTACATTAACTTCAAAAGTCTACTAAATTCTGCATACTAAAAGCTGATTCTCAGCCTGCCTTTAACAAGTTCTCTTGTTATACACCTGAAATTTCTGGAATACAGGAATACTTCTCTAGAGTGCAATATCAGACTGCTCAGGAACCTTGCCAGGTATGTGAGCACAGGTTCATCAGAATGGTTCATTCTCCTCTGAATAATTGTTTGTATCAGTGCTTATCCCGGGGATGTGCTTGTGCCCAAGGCCACGGGCTGTGACTGGCACAGCCAATGCAATAAAGACTGAACAGGGTTATTTGCCTTGCTTGGCTCTAGTAGCAGGGTGGTGGGCAGCTCTAGAACCCCCTCCTGTTCTGTATTTCTAAGCTAAACCAACATGCTTGTAAGGTGATAAAAAGTTCTGCTTTAAGTGTCCGTAGCTCTGCCAGAACATGATGGGAATAGAGACACAGGAAGTGATGCCGATGGCTGAGCCTCTCAAGAGCTCCCAGCAGAGAGCCCAGACTGGCACCACTCTGAAAACGCTTGAAAAGTGCTCAGGGATGCTGCTGCAGCTCTCTGGGATGCACTGGAATTGGTCAGGGACCGACGCCCACTGCTGCTCCCACTGCTCCCCAGCCCTGCTGTACCACGGGGCTGCTGCTGGTGCCGACCAGGGAGCAGCGCCTGGAGCCTGCCTGGAACACATCCTGCCTGGGATGGACCCTGCATGGAACAGATCCTGCATGGAACAGATCCTGCATGGAACAGATCCTGCATGGAACAGATCCTACGTGGGACAGAGCCTGCCTGGGACAGAGCCTGCCTGCTGCTCTCCCAGAGGGCAATGTAGCACTTGCTCAAAAGTTCTCCAAGTGCTGGTGAGTTACTCCGTGTTTAAATTTCCAAACCTCATTTTTAAGATTCTCTGCTTTGCTCTTGCAGTACTTCAGAGACCTAAGGGTCACCTTGCTGACGAGCCAGCCTGACAGCAGATGTGGAGTCGGACTTGGTGATCTTAGAGGGATTTTCCAACCTTACTGATTCCATGATTCTATTAAATCCTTAAGAAAACATTGTTTTCTGAGGAAAACACATCAACGTGCATTTTCTCTGAGGTGCCTTATCCTGAGGAGTGCAGACTTGCAGGGCAGGACAGGGTCGTGGATGATCAAGCCAAGGCTGGGGAGTCCAGCTCNGTGATGCCGATGGCTGAGCCTCTCAAGAGCTCCCAGCAGAGAGCCCAGACTGGCACCACTCTGAAAACGCTTGAAAAGTGCTCAGGGATGCTGCTGCAGCTCTCTGGGATGCACTGGAATTGGTCAGGGACCGACGCCCACTGCTGCTCCCACTGCTCCCCAGCCCTGCTGTACCACGGGGCTGCTGCTGGTGCCGACCAGGGAGCAGCGCCTGGAGCCTGCCTGGAACACATCCTGCCTGGGATGGACCCTGCATGGAACAGATCCTGCATGGAACAGATCCTGCATGGAACAGATCCTGCATGGAACAGATCCTACGTGGGACAGAGCCTGCCTGGGACAGAGCCTGCCTGCTGCTCTCCCAGAGGGCAATGTAGCACTTGCTCAAAAGTTCTCCAAGTGCTGGTGAGTAACTCCGTGTTTAAATTTCCAAACCTCATTTTTAAGATTCTCTGCTTTGCTCTTGCAGTACTTCAGAGACCTAAGGGTCACCTTGCTGACGAGCCAGCCTGACAGCAGATGTGGAGTCGGACTTGGTGATCTTAGAGGGATTTTCCAACCTTACTGATTCCATGATTCTATGAAATCCTTAAGAAAACATTGTTTTCTGAGGAAAACATACATCAACGTGCATTTTCTCTGAGGTGCCTTATCCTGAGGAGTGCAGACTTGCAGGGCAGGACAGGGTCGTGGATGATCAAGCCAAGGCTGGGGAGTCCAGCTCTGCTGCCCATGGTCGTCCTTCCCAGGGCTCGGACAGAGGCTCCCATGGCTGCAGTTGCCAGCAAAGACTGGATCTGGCAAATGCTGGACTCAAACTTCCCACCATTTACAGGGGTTTTCACCTGGAGCTGCTGCGGAGCCCTCAGGTGGGCAGTGGGGCAGAAGTTCTTGGTGAGTTTTGTGGAAGTGCAGGCAGGGAGGGAAGGGTGCAGGTGGGAGAGGAGAGGGGTAATCAGGCCGAAGGAGCACCTCATCCTTCTCAGTCCCATTTGCCTTCTGCCGTGGGGTGACCTCAGGGCCAGCACTGCCCCTCAAGCAGTGTGAGTTAGCACGGTGGCTCTCTGCTCTCAGCTCGGGGTTTGGAATCCCTCAGAGTTATTCTGTGAAGCAGGAGGCTCCTTTTAACTGCAAGTGTTTAAAGTTGAGCAGAAATCAATTTCCATTAGTAAGGAAATAAGCACAAACATAAAAAAAATATTAATAGAATAAAGAAGAAATTGCTAATTGCATCCTGTACCTCCACACAAGCCAGCCCCAGCTCACCACACTGCTGCCAGCCATCCCCGTGCAGTGGAGGCAGGCAGGATTATTGCCCCTGATCCAGCAAGGAGACCTTTGCTGAGATCCCATCAGTTTTGCAGGCACCTGTCCCCACAGTCCTGTGCAGGAAGGAGCCCTCAGGAGCTGTTCTTGGGGAGACTTTATTAGCTTGGCTGTTGTGAGCCAGCCACGTCTGACACAATCACAGCAAAGAGCATGGTGACAACAGACAAAGAACATTTGAAAAACTCTAAAAGAGGAGTGCAGACACATCTGGTACTTGAAATTGTTTCTGTGTGGGTTTGGGATTGTTTTGGTGCTTGGGTTTTTTTAAAGAGAATCACAGAATGGTTTGGGTTGGAAGGGACCTTAAAGACCATCCAGTTCCAACCCTTTTGCCATGGGCAGGAACACCTTCCACTAGACCAAATACACAGATGAGTTGTGATAAATGGCTGTTAAACTGTTCCTTTCAGGTGAGGATAGCCCAAGGGAGTTGTTCATGTTTGGGCTGTTGTGCAGGCTCTGTGGGTTGTCCTTCAGCCTCCGGGACTTCACCTCCCACCCGTGCAGGTGCTGGGGGGGTTTGTGTGTTTGTTCTGTGCAGATGGGTCTGGTTCCACCTTTCACCCAGCCAGGCTGGACTCTGGCAGCTGTCCTGAGGGAGGCAGGTGGGGCTGGCCTCGATGGCCCATCCCAAGGAGCTCTGTGCTGGGGGCTGGGGAGGAAGGACCTTTCTGAGTACGTGGGACGGGAAAGTTCTTGTTGCAGTTGTTTCACTGCTGGCTCTCCACTGTTTCACACATTGCTTGGCCCGTGCTTTCATTCTCCTTGTTGTGTTGTAGAACTGGCTTCTGAGGGCACCTGCGGATTCCGTTTGTGAGTCTTCTTCTGGTTTTCTTTCCATTTAGTATACATTATAGTTACTATTTTCACCACCTCTTGCAATGCATCTCTCACTGCCAGGTCTCCTTTAACCAAACGTTTGGTGTTTGTTTTTCCAGGTCGCTCAGAACATGCTGGAGAGATGTGGCCAAAGCTCTGCACAGCAAAGGGGCCTCCGATCCCAGGGGTGTGGATGTGGTTTGACAAGGACTTTGGAAACAGAGCACTGACTGATTAACCATCTCTGAAAGTGCTGGGGCCTTGTTATGTTGTTAGAGAGATTTTTTACCCTTGTGAAACCTATTTTTTAAAGATATCTTCTGCCTTTTTCTATCTCTGGCCCAAATGTAAGGATTTATAATAGTGAAAACAATGGAAAACCAGCCTTAGTTTGAAGAATGTTTTCAGTCTTTCTTATGGAAATTTATAATCCTGTTATTTTGGCTTTATGAGACAGTGTAGAAACAGTGCTTAACCAAAGAACAAAAGGATGTGCATTCCTTCTGAATTTGTCTCAGTTAATGATTCTCTGTTCTGTACATAATAGTAAATATTATTTCATCAGCTAAAACCTCCAAGCTCACTCTTGAGGACATATTTGTTTGAAAACGAGACGAAAGCCAGTACAAACTTTATATGACACCTTTTCAAACTAATAAAATTACTATTTTCTAAATGCTGTATATTTCTTTGTAGCTTGGGTGGTTAATGACAATGTGGACCACAAAGAAGAATGAAAATGAGCATTTTTAGGCTATAAGTATAGCAAGAAAATGAAGAATGTTGCACAGAGTGAAATAAGAGCTGATGGAGCAAGACTTAGGGAAGTACTGATGATGTTATTTCACAAGTACACATTTTCCAGGTCTTTGGAAACTGGAAAAAAAAAAAAAGCCACAGAAGAAAATAAAGGTATTAAAACACTTTACAAAGAATAAAGTCTATCCACCACTGCAGAAAAAAGGAAGAGCCCCACAGTGGGGAGCAGTGGGTGTCCTGTGCTGGGCAGGAGGGGCTCTACTGGCTGGGGAGATGCAAAATGAGTTGAAGGAAGACCTAAGAAAAATCAGAACTGCTTAAGCAATAAGTCTGTTTATTATGCGGAAAAGCTATTATGTTCAATTACAAACTTGCTTTGGGATTGAGTTGGGTTTTTCCATTATTTACCTAAGAAAAAAAAAGATTTCACATGTTTGTCATGTTTGCTGACATTTGTGAATTTAATAATATTTCACCACTGCTTAGATAAGAACGGGAATTATTAATTGTGGCCAACAGGGAGGAAAAGTTCATACCTGTATTTCTTACAGGGTTTTTTCTAGTTTTTTAATTTGCGATTGTTACTTTTCTGGGCATTTTTAAACAGCAGGAAGTACAGCTGGGAAGAAGGTGTTCTGTCATTTTGCTGTTTACATTTGAGCTCAGCTCGAAAAAGTATTTCAGCCAAAGGGTCTGAGCTGCAGGAGTGCTGAGCACCTGAGCAGAAATCCATGGAGGTAAAGGGATCCATGGAGCTAAAGGGATCCATGGAGGCTACAGAAATCCACGGAGGTAAAGGGATCCATGGAGGCTACAGAAATCCATGGAGGTTCCTGGAGAGCAGCCAATTTGGGGTGTTCCTTCCCCTGAGGCCACGTGCTGAGGTGTGAGGACCTTGTGGGAAGTGTGGGAGTCACATCCCCACCTCGGGCACCGATGGATTTGTGTGGCTGTTAAGTTTCCATTTGGGTCCCTAAAGGAAACTGGAACCTGTGCTGCTCGGTTGGGTTTTAAAAGCTGCAGAACCGATCCCCAAGGCCTTGGGGAGGGGCCCTGGCAGTGCTGCCTCCTCTCTGGCAGCTCTGGGACAAACCCTGCCATGGTCTCACGGCTCCGTGCATCGGCGTTAAAGGCTCAGGTGAAAGGTGAAAGGTGATGGCTGCTGTGACTGCGTTCTGGTGAAAATAAAATCGTGGTGACACATCACAGGCACGTGATCCCAAACCAACCCCTTTTCAGGGGAAATTGGCTGCTTTGCCGAGAGCTGAAGCTTTGGCACATGGAAAGGGAGAGTACACAGGTCCCAGAACTGCTGCCCAAGCTCCAGGGCTTCTCCAACACCCAGCTACAGCCTCCCAGGGGCACTCAGACACATCTCTGGAACTTCCCTTCTAACTCATCCCCTGTCACAGGTGAGGCTCCAAAGAGCGTCTTCTAAACTGGGCAAACTGGAGATGAGTGTTTAAAGGGCATTTTCACCTTGGTAAACAGTTGACCACAGGAATTAATTTAGATCAGCTGATTGTGTAAATACACTTGCTTTTAGGTTAGGAAAGGGAAAGCACGGCAGATAGGTTTATGGCTCCAGGCTCTTTTTTGGGAGGTTACTGTCAGCTTTGCAAAGCGGCCTGGTCACGGTGAGTGCAGCCCAGGTTTTCCACAGTGTCCACAAAGCACGTGCAATGCCTCAGGCATTTCTTGGAAACACATAATTGCCTTAAGGGCTTTGGAATTTTTTTCTCCTTTAAAAAAAAGTGGAAACAATGGAATGGGAAATGTCAGAGGGAGAAGCCACTCAGAACCCAAGCAATTTCCTCACAAGGAGCAGACGTGAGCCTGTCTGGTAATGCAAACAGTGGGGGGCTGTAAAATAGGGCTGGTTCTGCCCCAGGAGTGTTTTATATCCTCGGAGGGAGAAGCACGGCCTGCTGAGGCTCAGGTGAGCGTCCGTCCCCCTGCGAGCCAGGACAGACCCCCAGAGCCTCCCTGGGCTGGGCTCCGCTGGCCGGGGCAGGCGAGGGCAGCGCTGGGCCCAGCGCAGTTTGAGTACTGTGCCCTGCTTGCAAAAGGAGGCTCTGAAGAGCTCAGCCCCAGCATATGCACACCTTACAGAGTAATTCCTTGGATTCGTTAATGTTTTATTGTACAAGGAGTTTACGATGACAGCAAACCTCTCAAACTGCGGCGGGATAACAGGCTTCCTCACCCTATTAAAAAATAATGCTGGTGTAGGTTTTATGTACCAGGGTGTAGACTGCTGTTAAGAGGCACTGCTTTGACAAAATTCTTTTTGAGGTTTACAGAAAGCATAATAAAATATGTAAGTTACATTTCTACAAACAAAAGCTATAACATAAGTTATTTATAAGCATGAGATACAAACGGTATCACGATAAATAAACCTTAATGGATACCTGTGGCATCCCTCCTAATGTAATTTGCCCAGCAAAAGTCATATTTAGTAGAAAAACCTGGCAGCAGCTGTGTGTTGGTATTTAGAATAAGAATGGAAGAGGGAAGGAAGCGGCTGCTTTCCTGGGCTTATCCCCAGCCTGTGGCACCTCCCTGCCTTCCCCTTCACCTGGGGCTGGCACTGCTGCTCCCAGAGACCAGATGTCTCTGCATCTTTCAGGGCTTGTCCACGATACCAGGGTGTTCCCTGTCGGCTTCACTACAGCCTGATTTTATCAGAGCTGGCAGAAAGAAATTGAGCCCCATCTGCCCGTCATCCTCCGTGCTCTCCTCCCTTTCCATGGTAGCTCCTTCCCCAGCACCTCCCTTGTACCCTCTCCTTCTCTTCTGGTCTCAGCCATTTGTGGAACAATGCCTGGATTCTGAACTGAAATAAAGTTTTGGCTTTTTTAATACAACAGGTAAGGTTACCAACCCCACAAAGATGTGCTTTGGAACAGGAATTGAAACCACCAAGGCACGCTGATTTGTCAGAGGCTTCAGAACCCGTTAGCATTGGCTCTGTGAGTGGGGTTTAACTGCTTCCACCCACTGGGACATGGAGGACAGAGTTTTACTGGCACCTGTGTGCCTTGGGCAGGGTTTATGGGGCAGGTGTCCTGATCTCCTCCACATCAGGGTACAGGGAATATCCCTTGTTCTGCTGTGGAAAAGGCTGCTGAGGGCAGAACTCCCCTTCCCTGCCCTCCCCTCTGCCTTCATGGGGTGAGGGGAGGCAGGAGGGGCACAGACCTTCAAACCCAAAGGAAGGGGCAGAGGGGAATGACCTTTGGCTCTGCAGCACCAGAGCTCTTCCCTCAGAAAAAGAGCAGCTGATGTAACCCTTGTGGGCTGACAAAACCAGGGGTTTTTGTCCGCTCTGCTGAGCACCAGGAGCTGAGTGCCTGAGCCCAGCGCTGCCCCATGAGAGCACGGCCACGGGCTGGCACCCAGGCTTCTGCTCCATCGCTGGGATGGTGCAGCCAGGCCACTGCTCTGTCCTGGGGCCTGTTGGCCACAGTGGTCCCCACCCAGGGGGACTCATCACCGACCAGGAGGACCCACAGGGTCCCACTGAGCCCTGCAGAAGGTACAAGGGTCGGGACCACACCCCCTTCAGTGCACAAACCTCAGCCCTTGCCTGCCGGTGCCACAGCTGGGCACAGCTGGCTACAGGCAGCACTCAGGCAGCAACTCACTGCACCTGAGCTACTTCTGGCTGTCCTGCCCCCTTTCCCCGTCCCATGCCAGCACACACATTACACACCTCCCTCTCCAGCCTGAACACCGGCATCACCCACCACCTCCGCAGGAATGCTGCTTCCAGTGCTGCGGCTGAAAACCAACTCATGTCCTCTGTCATGCTGACTTCCACATGAGTTGTGTGCAATCACACCAAACGTGGTGTATTTATGCAGCAATATCCATCCAGAAAAGGCTGTGGAGAACAGGACCGGCCTTGCCCAGCCTGAGACCCGCTGGCAAAGACAGGGGCTACAGCAGGAGCTCCGGAGCTGCAGCAGGAACATCTCAGCACCTGCTGCTGCTTCCTGGAAACTGTCCCACTGGTGCTGTCCTGCACTGCCCCACTGCTGCTGTCCAGCACTGTCCCCCTGGTGCTGTCCAGCACTGTCCCGCTGGTACTGTCCAGCACTGTCCCACTGGTGCTGTCCTGCACTGCCCCACTGCTGCTGTCCAGCACTGTCCCGCTGGTGCTGTCCAGCACTGTCCCCCTGGTGCTGTCCAGCACTGTCCCCCTGGTGCTGTCCGGCACTGCCCCACCGGTGCTGTCCAGCACTGTCCGGGTGGTACTGCCCGCCCTTACTGCCCGTGTGCTGGGTCAGAGGCACCTGCAGCTCCTGCTCGTGGCTGGCACTCCCGGCTGGGCTCCTGGCGTGCTCTGCCTCGCAGTGCCGTGTCAGGCAGAGGCCGTGGGCTGTGCTGTGCTGTGCCGTGCCACTCCATGCAAAGGCCAGGCCATGCTGTGCCGTGCTTTGCCATGCCATGCCTGGGGCCTGACCAGAGCCCGGCTGGGTGTCTCTTACCTCCCTGTGATGGGAAGCTGCCTGGCTGCTGGTGCCCTGTGCCTGCCCGCGGGTCCCGCTGCCTCCCTCTGCCCGGTGGAGCCAGCCCTGAGCGGGGTCCGGCTCCCCAAACCGGGGTTTGGGTGGGCACGTCTGCTCCCGCACCACCACCACCCCGCAGGCACCCGGCCGGCCCCTGGCACTGCCGGGGCTCGCAGCCCCGGGCCGTGCCGGGGGGGCCAGGGCGCACCGTCAGGGCCGCAGGTCCGCTCGCTCCGCGCCGGGAGGACGTGGGGCCGGGGGGCGAACCCGGCACGGAGCCGCGGAGCGCGGAGCCTGGCAAAGCGCAAGCGGAATTTCGGTCGGAAGGAGCCGCCGGACTGTGCGGGGCTTTTCGGGGTTATGCGGGGCTGTGCGGGGCTCTGTGCGGGGCTGCGCGGGGCTCTGCGTTGTTGTGGGGGGTTCTGCGGGGCTCGGCGCGGGCTCCGCGCTGTTGTGAGGGGTTCTGAGGGGCTCTGCGCTGTTGTGAGGGGTTCTGCGGAGCTGCGCGGGGTCTGCGCGCCCCCCGCCCACAGAGGGGCGAGGGAGACAACGCGGCTGCGGGAGAGCTGCATTTAAGGATACCATACGTCCGGGGTTATTAATTATAAAACATAATTAAAGTAAAACTGCAGAACGTCAACATATTAAATTTAAAAGCTAATATTAAAATAGCGTTAATATTTAATAAGGTAGCTGAGCGTTACAGAGCTGTACGCTGATACTCTATATTTAACTGTGTAAAACCAGAAGAGTTTTCCCAAAGAAAAATGTATTGTTTAGCTGATTATCAAAGACTCTGTGATATATTATCCATTTCACAAAAATAATATAGATATCTTTTTAAATATAGTAATAAAAACATACTAGTGCCTTTTAAATATACTATTACTTACCACCCCTTTTCATATTGTACTATCACAGACACTTTGGAATTGGTTTAAAAGCACATCATTCATTATTCAAAGCTCATCTTTGCATATTATTCCAGCTCAAGTCTGCCAGGCTCCCTGTGAAATCGTTCACAAAATTGATAACAGCAGACACACACGCAATAAAAAGATCGCCTTGGGCAGCCCGAGCTCCCATTATGCAGATCGAGCTGCAATTTTCTCTAACAAAGCCTGCCCTGATCCAGGACTGGGTGGCACTTTATTTATTTATTTATTTATTTAGCCTCCACCGGTTGCCTTTTTTTTTTCCCCTTCCCCTTTTTTCCCCCTCTCCTTTTCCCTTCTGCCCCCGCCCCGTCGCCTCCCGCCCGCCCCGCCGGGCCGTCCGGAGCGGGGCCCCGAGGGCGGTGCGCCCGGGGCCGCTCCGGCGGGGCTGTGC
>VZRS01009981.1:156374-185880 GCA_013398055.1 Ifrita kowaldi | reverse complement strand
TTTTTTTTTTTTAAGCCAAAATTTCATTTCTCCATCACTTTTATAAAAGAACAACTTTGTCTTACCTCCTACCTCTCTAAAGTTGTTTACTTCGGCACCCTCCTCATTTTTCATCCACTACCTCCACTTTTGTCCTTCACTGTAAGATAGATGATAAACGGCCCGTGCATCAGCATGAATTGGCTTTCATTCCCAGTTTTTCCCACTCACTTTCTGCATCACAGGATTATCTGGGATCCGAATAAAAGCTAGGATCCATCTCCCCCAGGCCGTATTAAAGGCAGGCACACAAGAATCTATTTGCAGGCATCGTGCTGCAGTGCTGGCCCCAGACTGCTACAAATGGGAACAAGGAAGAGTGAAGTAGAACAGATAGCAATGAAAAGAATAAGTACTTCTCCCAGAAAAGCTTGAGGTCCACTTCCTGAGTTCTGGTAATATGTCTCCACAACGCACTGGGTGACTTTGCTGCAGCTTTGGCTATGTGTGGGGGCTAGAGAAGTTCTGTCCCCTGTGCCTTTGCTAGTCATGTTGATAGCAAGTTTACCCTTCCATAAAATGGAATAGTACCACACTGGGTGCTGTGAGCCTAAGGGAAATAAGACACTTTTGAGATCCTCGGTAAAGGATTCTGAAGGTGAATTCTTTATCAGAAAAAATTCTTTACTGAGAGGGTTAAAAAGCATTGGAATGGGCTGTCCAGGGAAGTGGCATAGCACTTAGCGCCAAGATTTGGTTGATGTGGTGGTGTTCAGTCAAAGGCTGGACTCGATGATCTCAGTAGTCTTTTGCAACCTTAATGATTCTATGATTCTAACTTGGTGTGAGCTGTGTTTTCACTTCACACTCTGGACCTGCACTTTCTTTCAGAATCGGACACTGTCAATCCTGTTTGTACATACTGGGCAGTGCCTCTTAAACCTTCCTATTTGCATTGCAAGGGCAGATTAGAAAATACAGCCTCTTGCAAGCCCAAGCACCCAGCACAAACTCCCACCCCCCTACGCCCCCGCACCCCCCCAAATGACTCAGTCGATTCCAGCCTCCTCCCTGTGTAAACAGGGGGTACGCACAAGGACAGGCAGGATGCTCACAGCCACCGACTCTCATTCGTACTAGGTGCCAAGGCTGACACAAAAAGCACTGCTGCCCCTCACTTCCCGGGGGCAGTTCGGGGAGCGGGCAGCGCGCTGGGCGGGTCCCCGCGGGGAGCAGAGGGACAGCGCTCCGCTCCCCAGCCGTTCCCCGCCCTCCCGTCCGGCACCCCGGCCTCCGCGGGCCCCACCGCCCCCAGGCTGCTCCACCACTCGCTCCCGTCCCCGGGAAGTCCCGCCCCGCTCGGGGCGGTCACGGCTCTTTACCAGCCGGGGCGCTGCGGGGTGCGGTGCTGCCGGCGGAGGGTCCGGCCCGCGGGGTGAGCGAGCGAGGCCCGGGGAACGTCTGCGGAGCCGCTCCGCGACTTCCCGCGGCCCAGAGCCATGCCGGGCTGGCCCTTGATGCCCTCGGCCCGACAAGGTGCCCGGGCCGGGAAACTTGGCCCGAGTTGAGGGGCGAGAGCGGCTTGCGCCCGCTCCGCTGCTGGCCCGGGAAGGCCCNCGGGCCGCGGGTCGGGGCTGCGGCGGGGCCCGGCCCACCCGGTGCAGCCCCGGCTGCTGGAGAGGGGCAGAGGTGGCCGGGACAGCGGCGCTGGGTCAGGCAGGGCTCCTGCGGGGAGCTCCGCGGCACGTCTGAAGTGTGACGGGACGAGCAGCTCTCTGCAAAAGCGTTTTACAGCACCAGATGATAGTTATCAGCAGAGTAAGCCTCGAGCTTAGGCGGCTTCACTGTGTGAGTGCAGCTACGCTGCTATTATTAGTGCTGGTATTTAATATTTGTACAGCCATAACAAGTTAAATATTGGAACGACGTCCTCTCTAGTACTCCTCTCCCTACGGTTCCCGAGGGTGTCTCTGTGAAGGAACAAATGCCTCAATCCAAAACGGGGACCTTCAGAGCCTGCCTTCAGCTGCCTCTCCATCTGGAAGCACTAGCAGCCCTCTGCAAGATGCTTCCAGAGTTGCTTAAACTTGTCAAGGCTCAGCAGCAAAGCTCCAGACTTGCCCCTGTGTCCTGTTGGGATTCCTACACCGTGCATGTTCTCCGTGGCCTGAGGCATGCTGCCCTTTCCAAGACACAGATGCAGCAGGCTCCCTGTTTCCCTGGCACCGGCTCGGTGAGCTGCGGAGGGGAGCCTGAATTTGGGCGAGGGAGGTCCAGCTCCCCCTGCCAAGTGTGCGCGGTAGCAGTCACTGCTGGGCGGTGGCCTTGGGTTTTGGCAACTCCTCTGCAGCAGGTCTTGTGTTGTGGTTAGTTTGGTCACAAGTTGAAGCATACAGGTCCTGTTGGTGATGTATGTATGATATCTAAGATACCTGTAAACATAATCCCATTTTTCAGGTGTCTGTTGTTAAGGGTGGTGTCTTCTGTATGCTAGAGGCTTATGACAGTTCTTGAATTAAACAAATTTTTAGCTCGAGGTCACATTTGGGAAATTTTGTTTTACTTGTCTGGAATTCCCTTCTGCTTTACACTGGATGCATTATTCAACATCCTCTGTCATAATATGTTCTGTAGTGTTTAAAGGTTGTTGCCTTCTTTCTGCTGCAGGCTGTGTTTCAGTGATGGGTGAAGTGATGCTTCTAATAGGTAGTTTTGTATCATTTTGTCAGGTACTTCGGGATTGTTTTATGAAAGACTACATAAGTGTCATTTATTATTATGAATGCCTCTCAAGTTTTGGAATTTACCAGGCATAATATTTGCCATCCTGTCACCATCATCACATTCATTTTCATAGTTATAATCAAAGGTGGCAACAATGGCATTCAGATGCTTAATTATATTTCATGTAGGTGACCAGTGCTAACTTACTAAATTAATGCATGGTGCAGCAGGAACAAGTGTCACAGCTTCCCTCTGTGGTTAGGGAGCCATCAGCTTGCTTCTCACACATAAAAATCAGTATATAGTGAAGCATATGGCACCAGTGAGTTCTGTGTTTATTAAAGGACTATTCCTCTGAACATTCTGTGAATTTTTTTCCTTATTTTGCTTGAGGTAGATCTAAAATGTTTTTCCCATCTTTCAGGACTTGAAATACTGAACAAATTCATCTTTTTGTTAGATGAAACCAAGACTTCTTGAGGTTCATTAAAACAGTGAGACTTCTGCTTGCATCAGACCGGCCACCTGTCTGATTAGAGGAGGATTAGAGATCCATGTAGACTGTGGAAACCTAAGGTTCGAGTCCCTGGTTTGATTCAGAGCAGTTTTGAACTTTTTAACATTTTATGCATTTCTGGAGAATTGGATTGCCAGCTGTATTGGAAGGGAAAGGGAGTATCCCATCCCTCTAGTTCTAAGAAGAAATTACATCTTCTCAAAACTGGTAGGGTGAAGCAGGTTTCCTGCTTTAATGTAATTTTTCTGATCACAAGTTAAAAAGCTTCCTCAGAATTTTCTAAGCAGTGGCCATGTCTTTGGTCTGATAGTAATATGTATGCTGGTAATAATCCAAGAAAAGCATTTTATCCTAACAATAGCTGGGATATGTTTCACAAGTAATTAACTACTCTGATAAAAAGTAAGAAGAAAGGCCACCACCATCATCTCTTAGATGACAGCTTTAAGTATATCACAGTTTTTTACTTGGATCTCTGAAACGTGTAGAATCACTCTTCTCAAAGATATTCTGAAACCCTACTTTTGTGTAGCCAAAGCCACAGGGTTTTTCTTGAAGTAACTTTTGTGGAGGAGGGAGGATCAAAGAATGGTATGTTACCTGCTGAACTACTCCGTTTTTCTGCTCTTTTGGGTTCTCACTTCTTTCCTCAAAATGTGAAAGGAGAATTGTTTTATCCCACAGTTGTCTTTGCCCTGTCTAGAGTCACTACAGTGAGGATTAGTGATCAAGTGAAAGGAATTTACCACTTTTTTTTGCTGTGATTTGTGTACCTTTTGGCAGATGGGTAATTTTCAGATGGGTCTGGAAATCTTCAACTGGTTTTAATGCTTGAACTCTGGTGTTCTGTAAGTTTTATTGGAGGACTTTGTTCTTTGTTGTTCACTTTAGACTGGGTAGCAAGGATTTTTTTTAAGAACAGTTAATAGTTTCCAGGACAAAAATACTGAGTTTGTATCTTCTTTCAGAAATTCTGTGGTACAAAAAGGCAGAACGGCAGAGTTCTGTGTCCAGTTCTGGTTAAGACTGAAGATTCAGCAATACCTGGAAAGGAAACAGAAAGATATGTAGGAGACCTGACAATTTTGTCAGCTTCTGTGTGCTGGTCATTCCTAGCATTCCACTGTTGTTCCCAGATGGGGGTAAGAACTTAAAAACAACAGGAGTTGTATAAGCAAGAGGTCATTGACTCTAACCACTGACAAAGCATGCAGTCTCTAAGGTAAAAGGTACTCCTGGAATTACACCCATCAGTTTTGAGCTTTCCCTTGACTCACATTAACTTTTCTTGTGTGGCCCCGTTTCTTAAGAGCAGAAGTGGACCTTGAGAAGGGCATACAGCTTCCATTTCCTGACACTGCCATAGAGAACAGCCACAATCCAAAGGCTTTTCCCCACGTATTTTTCCCATTAGGTCTTCAGATTGGTTGCAAATTTTTTGATACAGTTGTTTGCAATAGTGGGACATTGAATTTAGTTCTGTGCACCTAAGCTCATCACTCCCTAGTCAAGAAGGTGGTTTTCTGGAAGCCCCTGCTTATTTCAGTTGCTGCAGTCTGTGATATTGAATGAGACACTAAACACAATCCCCATGCTCTTTTCCACCATGCATGGCTTTACAGGTCTCAGTGGATCAGTGACTGGTGTGTTCTGTGGCAAAGCTGATGTTGGGGTTCATTCATCTGTATTTTTCTAGATAGTGATGTTCAGTCTTGATCAAGAGGTAGTAATGCACATCACTCATCCATTGCTTAGATTTGTGTGGTGTATTTCTGCATGTAAAGATCATAGAGTGATTTGGTGTGGCTGTGTAAGACTGTTCAACTGAGTGATAATGCTTCACCCAGAATGCTTACTGAAATGTTTAAGCTCATATGAAAATATGTGTGTGACCTTAAGTAGAGAGAAAACCAATGAAAGCCAATGAGAATAACAGCAAAGGGTAGAGTGAGATGTATGCTTGTTTCACATTTGAAATTTAGAGGGAATAATGGCTGGATATGCATTCCTGAAAAGGAGACTACATCTTCTTGTCCTGGCAAGAAAGAGAGTATGTGCTTGTGCCCCAGAACCCATGAGAAGCAAATGTGATTCCATTAAGTCTTAAGAACATGAATGTATGTATCAACATGCAGGACTTAGCCCATATTTGCATATAGCATAATGTGACTTCAGTTCTGATTTTTGGCCTAAAACACTATGTGTGCGTGTAAAATATAATTAATGTAATGTTTGACCCTGGAGGAGAATTTTTATCTGACCTTTTATCATGAGTAATTTTGGAAGCTGCCCAAAATGTAAAATCCCCTGAAGTTCTTCTAAAGGAGATGTTAATGAAAAAACACTTAGGGGCATGCTGGTCTCAGATCTCTCTGAGGAAGAGAAACTTCAATGTGACTTTGCTCAGAGAAGCCTAGATTTTGAGACTGTTATCTGCACAGAAATAAGGTAAAATAGAAGTCTGACCATTCTGGTCACAACAGCTAAACTTTAACCAAATTGGAAAAAAATTGTGCAAAGTTCTATATACTGAGTGACTTAGACTCTGCTTCTTGGGGTAAATCACATGTGCTTGCTTTGATCCCAAAGGTTTATCCACCCTGCAAGACCAGTATGAGGCACTGCACTTGCCCTGGTGTGGCAGTTCAGCTGTGAGGAAGCAACCTGGTTTAGAGATGCCTGGCTCAAAGCCTGTCTGGAGCCAGAATGTGACCCTCAAGCCTTGCAAAGCTGGAAGGTCTGTCTGCCACAAGCCGAGCCACAGAGGGAAGCCACTGTAAGAATTTTCTCTTACCTTTCAGGCGAACATTTAAAAGCTTTGCTTCGTGCTTACCCAGCTCCTTATCAGAGTGTGCTTTTCAGAGGTTCTGAGGGCAGGGGCTCAATATATTGGCCTTTCCCATATGTGTATTAGTGTTTACATTTCTCTTAAAATTTAAGAGACTTTGCTTTTAGGTTGTAGAACATTGACAGTGCCACCCAAGCAGTGTAGCTGCTGTGGAGTGTGTGTACCTGCATATTTTGGTGGGACTTTTCTTTATCATAGTCGGATTATATAAGGCTTGGTTAAAGCTCTCGTAATTTTTTTTCATAGCACATACTGTAACCTTATATAAAGTCTCACTTTTAGTATTCCTTCTCACTTCTGTAGTGTAAAGGTTTTTCGGTTGTTCAAACCATATTTAGAAAATTTAGTGAAAAGCAATATTTAGCATTTCTTTTAGCTTGGCTTCTTAAGGAAATACGTTTCTAAATGGTTTGGGGACCAGAAGTAGCTTACTGAAGGCCACAACATTAACCCACTATTCTGAGTATTTCCAGAATAGTGCGTTTCGTGTAAAAATGTGGTCAGGTAGAGTAGATGATGCTTTTTAAATACTCCCCCCAAGAGTTCTCTAGGCTTTGAATCTGTTGGCCAATTTCTACCCACTTGAGGGCTTACACATCCGAAATGATGAGGACTGCGTGCATGCTGCATGAAGATACAGCCACCCAAAGGTGCAAAAGTAAAGGTGCCCCACTTAGGGAAGAGCTGCAGCGTATGCTCCTGTGGGGTTGGGCAGGAGTTTGTGTAGGAGAGGGGCACCTCTCCTCTTACTCCTCTCTCATAAGAGCTTTATTCAAGGCATGAAAAATCTCCCATGTGACATTGTTCCTTAGGACGCAAAGCCTTGAGTTAGCTTGAAGTTCAGCAAATCATGGTAATCTTGTAGCTCCATTTTGGGAGAGGAAAAAGACCAATGCCACTTCTGACCATTGTCAATTCTGAAGACAGGGAAGAACATTTATGATTTTTAATGAAAATAGTCTGTCACCTTCAGAGCAGCATATCTGCCATTTCTACAGAAGAGACAGAAGTTTGCACAGAAACCTCAATTTTTTCAATACTTCCACTCATTTTCAAATTCTGTTTCTTGGGCAGAATAACCCAAAAGCAATATAAGATGCATTGGTATCTCATGTAACACAAACTAGTGATGGTGTGAGAGTGCCTGTGTAGGAGTACAGTGTCACAGGGTTTGGAGATTGTTGCGGAGACTGGTGCACGGGGAATTGCTGGGTTAAATGACAGGTGAGTCTGCATCTGTCCTGGAGCAAATGCAAGTTCTGTCCTCCTGCTGCCCTCAGCCACCCAGCTGTGGCAAGCTCTGCTCCACAGTCGCTGTAGCTGTGCTTCCCTGACAACACGCATGAGCAAAAAAGCCATGCTTGCTGAAATCTGTGTCCGAGGGAGTGCTGGGTTTCAGGCGTGTTTGCACTGTAATTAGCACTCGTGAATATGTTTTTGAAGAAGGTGAAGTAGATCTGGCATCCATCTGTTGGAGAAGTTAGAAAGCTTGCTTGTCTGGTGGGGAAGAGGAAGAACAGGGCGTATTGAGTGAGCAGTGTTGAGTTCCATCCACTCTGTGAACCTCTACAGGATTGGCAGAAACATGGGGGAAGAGAAAAAGAAGTTAATTTTTTTAATTCTTCCTGACATAGTCTACATATGTTCTCTTACCTCTGCCTCTCCTCTTCCTTTGTCTTGCCAACTTTTTCCCTTGTCACAAAATGTTTAGGTGTGGGGAGTGGTGAGATAACGCAGCATAGACTAACTAATAGTAATTTCCTACAGATGTGTCATATATTTCTAATTAGTGGCTTTTCCATGCTCTGTAGGGGTTGCTCAAACTAGAATTGAATGCTCAAAACATTTCCTCCATCTGTAAATATATCGTGAGCCTGTGCTATGTCACATTTCCCAGGACTGTGTGGTTATAAAGGAAAGACCCACTTAAAACGCTCTTGATGCAGCCAGGGCAGCCCTTTTTTCTAAATGGCAGTTGTGTTTAATTTTTTTTTAATATAGCTAATACCTATTGAGCCATTCTTTTTGCTTTTTTGGGTAAATTTTATGTCACAGCAATCTGGATTTAATACTGCTCTAATCTCACTTTGTAATGTAATGGCAATGAAATGATTCCCACACCAGTCTACAGAGAATCTGTGCTAATGCCATTAAAATGTGCTTACCGAATCAAAACAAATGCAGAATTAGCATGTGGAAACTGTGTTTATGTGATTATAATGTTTCGGCAATATGAGATTACTGTAGGAAGCAACTAATCCGAACCTAGGGGGACTTCCCATTACAAGGCCATTAAAATGACACAGTGACTGAAGCGCAAGTTTCAGATGGGAAAAGTGGAAACGTAAATCTTGTCATCAGTATTCAGGCAAAACGTCTATTGAACTCAGTGGTGTTTTTATCAGAGTCAGGAATGCAGCACCATGACCTTTTTAGAAGCAAGTCTCTTTTCTCTTACCAATACCTCTAGGAAGAATATGTACTTCACCAGGATTTGATACTTGGCTAATGGTGAGAGTTGTATTTTATGCACCATACAATTGGTGGTTTGTACAGAGTTTATTACAGAAATGTTAAGATACTGTTTTCAGGCTGTTGTGTAATAATACAAGTTTTGCTTATATCTTAAAGCAGTTTTCTCATTTTTGTCTGAATTTGTAATTTTCAGGAAATACAATTTATTTCTCTCTTTATACAGCACCCAGAGCTGAGAAGTCATGGTCCGTGCAGGAGCCCCCTGGCAATATTACCACATAAATTAGCAATTTTCAAAACCAAAATAGCTGTTATTGCCAGATATGAACCTACCTGTTTATCTTCTGTTATAGGAAACTTTCCCCCTAACCTGGGGGAAAGACTGGGTTAAGATTAAGGAAATATAATTCACATGTCTTATGTAGAACCATCTGAAATATATGTCTTGTCCTGGATTGTTTCTTGGCTTGCTCCTTAGTCCATGGAAGGAGGATAACATTACAGAAAGTGACTTGTCCTGTCCTATTACAAGCATTCAAAATAAGCCGTATGAGTTGCCTGTAGATACATTCTTCCATCTCCACTATGCAAATGGTCTAGATGATTGTTCTGTAGTAGACATACATCATTTAAATGGCTAAATGGGGTGATATGGATGCAGTCCTTGGTGTATGAAAGAAGGAACTTTTTCAGAAGAAAGTTCTGTGTAAAACATGGCATGCAGGTGACAAGAAAAGCACACAAACATTGATTTCTGTAGTAACATACTTAAATTAAATATGAATCCTTATTCCATTTAAAAGCTATTTGCACCTAAATTCTGTTTTAAAAACACTTAATTAAATTCTGATTCCATCAAGTGAATCTTATTAGGAATAATGTATCGTAGCATAATGAGAGCAGGCTGTTTATGTGAATGACAGTAGGGAAGATATCAGGACATTGGTTTCAAAAATAATTCCAGTCACAGGTTGCTGACTGTCTTTGTTTTTTATAATTCTTTTATTAAGAGTGGTGGGTTTCTAAAACTGTGTTAGTAAGCTGGAACAGGCATTCATATTAATATATTTTTAATGAAGATAAAATTAGGCCTACTTTGAATGCTGTTTGTGTCAGTTTCCATTTTTTGTGATGCTTCTTATATTTATAAAAATCCTTGGCCTCAGTCAAAAGGTTCTGTAAATTCTGTATGTGAGCTATAATCTGAAATTCGGAGTTTAAAATCAACAGGTTGTGTCTGCTACAAGAGAAACCTGGCACGGGAACTGGTAATTTTAGATGTTTCCTGCTGTTAGAAATCACAACACAGCTGTAAGAAGATCTCACTTACGCAGCCATCGGGTCTTCACAATGGGCAGGCCAGATCAATTGAGGGTAATCTAAATTAACTTTGTCAGAAAGAAATTGGTGGGAACAAATGCTGAAAGTCAACTTTTCTTCAAAGTGGTAATCTGAAAGTGAGCAAAAATTCACGTTCAATTAGAATGGCCTTTTTGAGTAACAGCAGTATTAAATAACTAAGCAGCTGAAGTGTAAGATTGCTAAGGAAACAGACTGTAATTGATTTGTGTCAAGCTTTATCAAAAGAAATTAAATACTTGTATATTTAATTGTACGTAGGTTTGGTTTGCTGACTTAATAAATGGATTGGAAAATTGTCAGTAAACATGGAGAAAGAGAGGTGTGAATCCAGTGCAGAGGGTAGTTATCACCCTTTGCTGTCAGGGTTTTACTGAGTGCCAGAGCATAGATATTTAACATTAAAAAAAAAAAAAGGTAAAAAAATAAAGCAAAGGTAACGCTTAGAATTATGTCAGTTGCTTTGCTGTGCATATAAGAATGACTCAGATCACTGAACTTTCTCCAAAATAGTGGGTTACTCTATGTAGAGCACCAGCCTTCTTCAAGGATGGAATTAACGACTGCTTAATTGAATTGCAGCTAGGAGCAGTTTCTGACTAAGACAGGTATTTTGCTTTTAATTATTTGCTCAAGAATAATATTTTCTGAAATCATGCACTTCTTAATTTGTTTGGAAGAAAAATAAATTGTTCTATTAATCAGCCAGCTGATTAATAGCCAGCTGATTCAGTCTGTTCTATGAGAGTAATTATTCTTCTACCTTCTCAAATAAGTTAACATGCTAGTTCAGGAATGAAACTCCTAAAAGAACAGTTCTTCCTAAGTCTACTTTTATACAAGGAGAGTAAACAATAGTCAGTCATTTCTCTTTTTTATGGATGGCCAACTCTTGTTATTACAGTGAGCACCAGCGCTGTGGACTTCACCAGGCAGGCAATAGCTGCCTTTTCTGAGGGCTGGGTCACTTTTGTGCATTGGTGCTCTGACAGTGACTGCTTCTCATGAGATCAAAGTATCCCCAAAGAGATCTTGATGTTCCTGTGCCCTTTGATATGTAGAGTTCAGTGCCCTTCAGATTTCAGTTTTTCTGTCATCCTGGTAGATTAGCTTTAGCAGTTAAAAGGAAAATGTCCTCTGAGGGCTTTACCAGTAACAAACCCGTGTTTATGACATTATTCCCTAAAAGGGAGGCAAAAATGGGAAAGACCTCTCTCTCTTTAATCAATAATGCATGCTCTAGTTAGTCCTTTCCTCTGGACATGATTAAACATGTATTTTGTTTCATAACTGATGATTTTGGTTGAGTAGGGATTTTAACTATATATCCTCAAGCCTTTGTGACTAGCATCAGGAAGATCTAACATGAACTGGTTAGTCAGGACTACCCCCACTCCAGAAAGGAAAAAAAATCAAAATCCCAATGGGGAGAGCTGCAGTTAATTCTAACCTGCAGTGGGTCAGGCCAAACTGGCACAGGGCCTTTGACATGAACCAGTTGTAGACTGTAGCCTCAGTGTTTGTCTTTGTCACTGCTCATTTGAAGTTTTGAGAAGTAACATTGTTTCATTTGTGTTAAAGATGAATTAAAAAGTGTCTGAGATGCTGAGCCATATATAAATTGTTGGATTGAGGTCAGTTCTATACTGGTAAAAGACTTGCCCGGTGAAGCACTCAGCTTCTCCACCGCTGTTTGTGGGCTGTGCTGTATCTTTGCCGACTGTTGTCAGCCTTAGAGGAGTGGTCCTGGGCTGTTCCAGACCTCCAGAGCACAACTGTCAGGAGAACCTGAGCCCTGCTGTAGCCACAGGAGCAGGTTATCACCCCCACCCCTGCATTCCCCATAGAGAGGGGCAGACAAGGTGCCCAAACACAGACAGCTTCCTTGGCATGCAAGGGGGACATTGAGTCTTGGAGGCCACAGATAAATATACTGAACATACCAGTTAGGAATATTCAGCCTTGGTGCCAAGTGTGTTCATCTGGTGGCTGAAGCTGACAAAATTTGACAGCTGCTGAAGAGCAAAGACTCCTAAATGAACATACAGTGGTTGTTATTAAATAGGAAACATTTGTCTTAATGTGATACTGACTGCAGCACAATAAATGATGACAGTATCCATGTACCAGAATGTGATGTGTTTATGTTGCTGGAGTACTTATACAAGCACAGTTGGTTAAAATAAATGCCTTGTTTTTATATTGACCACCCTGCTGCAAACAGATTTGGAAACGTCCCAGTGAACGCACACAGAGTGTAGGTACATGTGCAAGAGGGAGGAGGGATTTCAGAAACTGCCTGAGAAAGCACTGCTCTTTCTGAAATGTTTTTGTTTCCTTTCTTCTTCCTTCCCAGGCTCCTTTAGGATCTGATCTTTTTCCCCTTTGTTAAAGAAAAATGCCTTCCTTGAGTGGAAAAGTGCAGACTGTCTTGGGCCCTGTGGAGCCAGACTGTCTTGGCTACACGTTAACTCACGAACACTTGACTATGGACTACAGCAGCTGCTTTTGTCCACCTTCTCCAGGCCAAGAGCCTTTGTCTAATGGGCCCATTGAGATGAAGAACTTGTTTTGGATTAAGCAAAATCCCTACAGCCATAAAGAAAACCTTCTTTTGTATCAGGAAACAGACGCTGTGAGGGAGGAGCTGCTGTATTTTAAAGCAGCAGGTGGTGGGACGATTGTGGAAAACACAACTACAGGAATTGGCCGGGATGTGAATACTTTGAAGAAACTTGCTGAAGAAACTGGAGTTCATATTATTGCTGGTGCTGGGTTTTATGTGGATTCCACTCATTCTTCTCAAACACAGGCCATGACAGTGGAGCAGGTAAGTCTTAACCATTGCTTCAGTGTCTCTGTCCTGTGAATTATCTCTGGGTAAGCCAAAGTTGGAGAGAGGTTCCAGTAAAATAGATGAAATATGGAGGTTCTCAGTGTAGAAAACAGGATCAGCATTACTGCTTGTGTGTAATAGCTGGAGCAGCACTACTTGCATGTGCTTGGGTTATCTGTCAGAATTCACAGTTCTTAAGCTCCATTTTCTCTGTGGGGTTTGTTATAATGCAACAATAAGAGGAAAATACAGTATTTTATATGTGGATATGTGGTACACCACGAATTATCTTGAGTTTTTTGCTGTTTTTTAAGGAAGGAGTTTATCCTTGCTACCTCTTTTGTCACTTTTTCTGGCTAATTGCTTCCTGGTGAGTTTAGCCAGCATTCTTGTAAAAAGCATAAATAATTGCAATATTTATAGGACAGTTGTAAATTATTGCTCTGCTCAGGCTGTGTGTGATAGCTCTCTTCTCTATCATTTGTCCAGGCTTTTCAGGGCATAGTCTGCATCAGGCTGTTTGTACGGTGACTAAGACAATGTGTTAATAATAACTAAGATCTCCAGATATTCCTATAATAATAAATATTCATCTTTTATTAAGAAAATGTGATGATAAGGAGAAGAGGGAATGGAACTCTCCAAGGTAGGAGGCTGTGAATGTGTATGAATAGAGCTGAGAATTTTTTTTTTAAATCTGTCGCCATTTACAAATGAGTCAGATTAATTTTAAAAATCAATGGTCAAAACTTGAGCAGTGCTCCCAACAAAACTTGGACCCAAGATGGCCCAAACTGTACACTACAGTACTGCTTTTCCTAAGTGTTCTTCCATTGCTTGAAATACAAATAGATACAAATAGAATAGATGCAAATAGATTTCTCAAGGCAGAGGTTTCCCTTCTGTGTTTGGTGGACTGATGGAGACCCACAGATTTCCTGTACTCAGCACTTAGAAGGTAGGCCATCATCAGTGCCATTTTGTGCTCTCAATTCTGAGTGTATGCTTAAGATATATGGCCTATTCCAGGAAAGAAAAACTAAAGCTTTTATGGCAAACTAGTTTTATTAAGAGATTCTGATGGTTTTTGTTTATGGATGTTCTAAAGCAGGCTAATTTTGATCCTGTGAATTTGTCAAATGAGCTTTGTTTTTGTAGTTCTGAAGTCAGCAGAGCTCCTGTTGTTTTACATTGGCATTCCCATAGGCAGGTTTTGGCCTTAAACTTGTCTCTTCAGGATGCTTGCCAGAGTTTCTCCCTTCCCTATCTGAATGACAAGATTTCCTTATTCTCTGATCCCTTGTTTTGCAAAAAATTACATTGAATTGTGTCTGGAGCCAATTCAGGAGTGCAAGGCAAAGGTTTTGGAATAAACTAACCTTTTTTTTTTTAAAGAAAATTTAATTTGTGCCTAAATCAGAGTTCAAATTACATGTAGACCAGCTTTCTTGGCAAACCTGGACAAATGTATGAGTGGATACTGTTAAATTGATTTGCTTCTGTGTTTATTTTGGTCTTAGTGAATGGCTGGCATAACATTAGTTGACAGAAACCAGATTTTAACTGCAGTGTTTTCACACATGCAGCTGTTAATTAAATAAATTCAGAAAGACCTTGGGAGTATAACTAGCCCAGTGTTCATAGGCCAAATCTGATGCTATTTAACACAAATAGTATTAATAACCAAAATCTCGTTTTCCTGTTCTCTAGCTGACAGGGATTATTGTTGATGAGGTGCTCAAAGGAGCAGATGGGACTAATATCAAATGTGGTGTGGTGGGAGAAATAGGTTGCTCGTGGCCTTTGACTCCGAGTGAACACAGAGTGCTTCAGGCAACAGCACAGGCTCAGTCCCAGCTTGGGTGCCCTGTTATCATCCACCCTGGCAGGAGCAGCGACTCACCTTTCCAGATTATCCGCATTCTGCAGGAAGCTGGGGCTGATGCTGCAAAGACAGTCATGTCTCACCTCGACAGGTAAGGAGACTGTTCTGCTCTGCTTCTTGCAAAATTGCCACAACTCACTGGGATTTTGCGGAACTATGCTGGAAAAAGTTGACACAGAGTATTATCCTCAAGTTTACTAACTTAGAAATAAGTGCTTATGTAGAGCTTGATCAGCCTCCAGCAATTCAGTCAGGATCAGCTTTTAGATTCACATTGATAAAGAGATTTTGGTATTTTAAATGCTGTCTTTGAAAGCTTAGGTGAGGGGTTAGGAATAACTGTAGACACGTTTAAAAAATGGGAATTCCATGAATTTGTATCCCTGCACAAACCCCTGTATTTACAAAGCACTGGACATTGAGCAGCTCTCACTAAATCAGGTGGGAAGTTGCTGAGCTTCCAGAGCTTTTGAACACTGAGTCACTCTTAATGGCTTTACCAAAATCTCACAGAAGCTAATGGAGATTTCCTTGATTTGGCTGGAGTCTGGATCCAAGCAAAAGGCAGATTTTTAATGTTCTACTACCAGACAGAGGAACTATTGCTTAAAAGGAAAATAGTTTTGATTTGGATAATTCGTACCATAAACCAGATAGTTAACTTTTAGTTTCCTCAAGAACAAAAACCAGGAGCTCCACATGAGGCATAGAGAGAAATTGGGATGCTTTTCTGTCCCCAGCTTAGAAATACAGCCTCTATTACCAGATCAGTTTTGTATGACCTTGTGTTGCTCGTGGTGAGCTGGAATATGTCCAGACATTGATTAGTTTGGCCAGTTGCTGAATAATGGAGACTATTCGTGGTCATATGATTCTCAGCAATTGGATTGTTTGCCCTCAGTGTGAATGTAGTACAGGCAACAGCACTGTGCTCCAAATTTCTCATGCTACAGGCTCTAAGAGCTTGCAAATCGAGCTACAGGTGTTTGGTATTCACACAGAGCTCCTTGTTTTACTTGAGGGTTTTAGCAGCTTAAAATTCATGCCATGAAATTATATTTGAGTATTTATAAATTAATTCCTTTTCATATTTACCTGCATTCCACTGTATCTATAGCTGTATTTTTCACCCCTTTTTGAAGAAAAACTGGTTACTTAAATCTTTTTATGAAAGAGGACTGAACTGCAGGTATCAGTACTTAGGTAGCCATTTTGGTACAACATAAACATACAATTACGGTTTTTTGCCTCTTGTACATTGTTGTAAATTGTTGAATTGAGTAATTAATTGATGGAAATTAGGCAATGTAAGTAGGAAAACAGAGGTGCAGTAACAGCCGCTGATGCTCAATATGACATTTCTTTATATCTCTTTCTATCATTATTTTCACACATTCAGGTTGGCACTTGCTGTAACATAAACTACTTTGAAGTTTGGCTTTGCAATGTGCATTTAACATTTTAAGTCTCCTCCAGTAAGAAAAATCCATGTGGGAGCATCCCAGTCCCTTAAATGTGAGATAAATTTGTATATGGCTCCATATTTCATGTCTGTATTTGACATAGACAGAATGGTAGTTTTACAGTAGATGTACAATGAAATGATAAAACTAAAATGCTGGCTATCATGTCTTGCAGTTTAGCACCTTAGAACAAAAGGTGGCAAGTATCCATAGTGGAACTATGGTGTAGTAAAAGGCAGGAAGCAAAAGCTATCGAACCTTGGCTTTAGCCATTTGTTAAGGGTTAAGGTTGTAAAGGAGGTCAACATCTTGCTTCACTTGAGTAAGTTTTGTTAGAAGACTCACAGCAACTGTTATGAATTTGGGGTGTCTGTCCCTGTGGTATTTATGGCTGAGGTCCACATTACAGGATGCTTCACCATACACCCACTTCCTTTTCCATGAGCTCAGGACAGTTCAGGGACAGTGTTGTGCAAACACTCAGTTGCGGCTCAGAGATCAGCAATTTGAGCTGGGAACTGCTGCTGTTGCAGCCATCCTTGTGGCTCACAATGGGACCCTGTGGCTGACAAAACTAAGTTCTCTGGCTCTTCGTTGGGATAGAGCACCCGAAAGCATGACACTAACAGTAGTTTTAAAAAGAAATTGTTCTGGCTGAGATTTTGAACTAGATTGTTGGGTGTTTTTGCCACCTGCACAGCATTGAATGCTCTTGGTGATTGTCTCCCTGTGTACTGAGCTGGGCTGGACCTAAAATAATCTGTTCTTTTGCTCTGCACTTGGAAAACTCACTTGGTGATAAATGTTCAGTCTCTGTAAATGGTAACATTTATTTTAAAATAACATTTTTTATTAATTACAGTTGGCAAGTCTAAGACTCCTGCTGATGGCAGGCTTGTTTGAACATGGGTTTTCTCTCTCTCTACCCATCTGTTCCTCCTACTTGAGGTGTTGTTAAGTCATAATATTCAGATTGTGACATCAGTCATTTCCATAGCAACAGACTGTGATGTAATTGTACAAGGTAAAACTGCTTTGTGACATCAATATCTGCAATAATAAAAAAAACCCAGCAAACTACTGCCCTTTTGGTTAACTGTGCTGCTGTTGTGGAAACTTGGTTTCTTCTTAAAAAAAAAATGTAGCAGCTGTAAAGATAAAATCCAGATCATTTGAGTGTTTTTGTTTTCCTTTGGACAGCTTATACACTTGGTAAAAATGGTTCAAAGAAACCAGAGAGCTCTTATTTCTGTTGCCATTCTTTTCCAAATGAGTGAGAGGTGTTAGAAGCTTTGTTCCTTCACTTTTCAAATCTGCTGCAAAGCCCATGTCCCAGATACTCACAGTGCCATTATATATTTTGGTGAGAGTGTTTTCTTAAGGTGTTGTGGCCAGATCCCAGTGCAAACAATGATATATTGCTGTTCTAATGGCAATCTAGAAACATCACTGTACAAAATAGAAACTAAAGACAAAGTTGTATATTACTGGTGTGTGATGGATGAAACAAGCCCTGGATAAAGCTGTCTCCTGTAACTCTTTTGGGAAAGTAAATCTGTCTTGTGTAAGTAATCCATTGTCTTTTTTTTTTTTTATGTCACTATGAATTAACCTCCTCCTTAAATGTCCTTCCTTGTTAGGTTGTCTGTTGAGAGGGTTAATGATATCAACAGTAAGTAACTTTCCTGTTTCTGTTTAAAGGTTATCATAGAGGTTTTCATTATTTCATGGGGAAAGAGTTGGTTTTGTTCTGGTTTTTTAATGCATGAAATCCCAAATGAATGTAAGAAAGACAGTGCTGTGTATCATCTTAAGTTGCATGTGTCAAACAGGAGTCCTGTTTTTCAAATGGGTGAATTAAATCTTAGATTATTGGGTTTTTTCCTTGCAAATAGGAGGTCACAAAATACCTGTCCTCAAGTTTTATTCCTGTTACAGTGCTGACTCTGTGTTATATATGTTCTGCAGGACCATATTTGACACAAAGAAACTTCTTGAATTTGCTAAACTTGGATGTTACTTAGAGTATGACCTATTTGGTACAGAATTCCTTCATTACCAGTTCCATCCAGATATTGACATGCCGAGCGACAATGAAAGAATTGCAAGGTATCTGCTCCCATGCAGTTTTAGCTATAGCATGGCCATTGACAAAAAATTACTATTGGTACTTGTTTTAAGACTGTCACAGAGTGATTCTGCTTGCTGTTCAAAATTGTCTTCTATCATACCAAAATAATGCCATTTTCCCCTGCTGCTGTCACGCCTTTAGAGCAGCATGTATCATTTCTTCTGTCTGAGAGAAAGATGCAGAATCATAGTGTTGTAGGAAGTTACTTGAGAAGAAGATCAAGAGCTTTTTTAACTTCATTCTCTGTCCTAATTCCATGTTAATCTGGTTGAATTTTATCATTTACTGCATTTATGGAGTCTGTAAAAAAGGAAAAGGCTGGAAATACTGTGTATGTGTTAGGATTAAGTACTTCTGTTTGAAACACAATATTGGAAACCTAGTGCTGCTACTAAACATCATCTGAGCCTGTTACATCTCCTCACTAGTGTGCTATCCCAGCAAAACTCATTGGTTGTTTTGGATGGATTTGATCCTGTGCTTTCATCCTGAAAAACTGCCTATTTTCTTCTAAGCATTTTATCACCTTTCCTCCCCCTGTCCTTTTGTCCTTTCTGTCTTTTGAAGGATGAGATTCCTGTCTCCTCAGAGCTCCCATGCTCCTCACACTCACTCACAATGTGAAAATATTGGCCCCACTGGCAGGATACCTCTTCCCTGCTTCTCATCAGCACCTGCAGTCTCAGCTCAGCTGCACAGCAAATCTGTTGTGCTGTGCTAACACAAAGTTTTGCCAAGGAGATACATTCTGTATAAAAACTGTCTGAGAGAAGGCAGGATCAGCTGGGAATGGACACCTCACTCCTTCCACTCCATCTGGGGGTGTGATGCTGCCATTTGTCCACAGTGTTTGTGAGCAGTGAAGTGGCAGGTGTCTGAGAGAGGGTGCCATCCTGCCTGTGTCTTTTTACCTTCCAGAGTCACAAACAGTTCTTTCATTCTCCTTGATGAGAAAGATTTTGTGATTGCTGATCACTAATCGAGTAACTTCTAGCTTTCCCTTACATTTCAGACATAGCTTCCCTCCCCCTCATTGTCAGATTAATCTTGAAACTAATCTATTTTCAAACTGTTCTCTCCTAAGAAGGTGCTGTGGCTATTCCACTCACTGCCAAGCAGTTGCTGCTGCTTTTCACACTAGAAATTGTTTCTCTCTTAACAGTGCTCTCAGTCTTGCACTCAGTATTTTAAACTGATGCGAGAAATCCACAGTTTTCGCATTTAGAGTGAGTAAAGTTGCTTTCTCTGCTGTGCCTCCTGCCCTCTCCTGTGCCATGGATGGTCAGCATCTACAGAAGCACTGGGGAATATATAGAGAGGACTGGACTAGGCCTTAGTTAACGAGTGCATGTTCGACCGTGGCAGAGTTTTCATTCCATCCATGATACTTGCTCAGCCACCATTGTCTCTCCTGAAATACTGTAGTGCCTGCAGCAGGCTGTTCATAAGAAGAAAAGATGAAAAGTTTGTCTTCTCATTGCACAGTGTGAGTATGTGCATTTGAGTTGTAAGTGCCATTAAATGGATGTCGATGCACCCACAGTGGATGTAGGATGGCTGGGGCAATCTCCTTTGGGTTTTGTTTCATCAAACAGTTCCACAGAGGTAGAAATCAAATTGACCTCTAAATGAAAATACTGAATGGAAAATACTTGTTCACATCTTTTCTGTTCAAAACATAAACTTCTGTAGTCATAACATACCTACTTGACACAGTTCAGCTGTCTGTGTGTGCTTCAGCAGTTTGGCTGCGGTCTACTGCCAATGCAAACAAAACACTGACTTTTGTTCTGGGGCGGTTTGGAGTCAGAAGCAGGTACTAACTAAATTTACAGGAATGAGCAAAAAGGAGCAATGGATACAGACTGGAAAGGATTGTATGCCCCCCCAACCCATGACATTAGTCCAGTATCAAAGGAGGTGGTTCTAAGAATGTGTTTGGTTGGCAAGGAACTTGGTCCCTCCAGTGCCATTGCTCTTACTCTCTGCTTGGCTTGTGGTCTCTCTGTATGTCAGAGGTACTTGTGAGAATATCTGGAGGAGATACTTGTGATGTTGTAACACTGTGGTTCATGTAGTGTTGTGCACTGTATGACACAGTTTATGGTGGGCTTTGAGAGACAATAACATTTTACCAAATTCTATCCTATTTGCCTTCTTTCTGCTGCCCATGTTGATTAGATCCTGCTACATGTATCCCTTTGTAACTAGTTGTAAAAACTGTCAGTAAGGGCTTTCAGATACAGTGTGGTTACTTATAAGGCTAGTTTTTGTTTTCTTGCTTATCAAAGCATTGTCTGGAAGGTAAGAATTAGAGTTTCACAGTGCTGGCAAGTGATGGAATTGGAGGCCTTCATGAGGAATGAGCACTTTCCAGGGCTGGTCTGTCAGACCCTGCCACTTCAATGCTGCAATCCACTGCTAAACTAAACTGAAGCTTACTGGGAAGCTTAACAGGTCATGCAAGACAGGAGTGTAGACACCCACGTAATATAAATGCTAAAAAATTAGCTGATCAAAGGATTAAGGCTACCTGAGTAAAACATGGAACTGAAGGACTTGTAGCAGTCCTGCTGCAAGGGTGTGACTAGAAGGATTACTTCTTTTTCCAAGCTGACTTGTTGTTTTGCCAAGGCTTTTTAGCTGCGCTGCCATATTAGTTCTTCTTATTTCCTGGCATGTGCTAGCGCTGTGCTGTGCCAGTCTTACTTATCTTCTTTAATGAACATCTTTGAAATGTGTTTGGATGATAACCATCTATATAGAGTATGATACTGGCAACTTCAAGTTTTTATTAACCTGCTTTGCAAATGAGATTTAACTGAAGATATGGAAGTATTTGTGTAATTGAGCCAGGCCCCTTAAAGACCTGTCATACACTGAGTCTGGTCATTAGCAAGTGTAATGGGACCAGCTTTGTGACAGTGGCAAGAAGTAACCTGCTGAGAAGGAATTTATGTAGGAAATTATTATTTACTCAGGTATATAAAACATGTGTCCCGTGCGTGGTGATGCTGAAGTTCTTCAATTCCTCTGTAGACTTAATGGGTCTGGAAAAGCAAAGTCATGTGCCAAAAGGAAAGAATTTTTCTCCATTTTGATATATGTGGTGGTATGTTTTCAGAGGTGGAGGATTTTTCATGCAATAAAAAATGCATTTTAATTTCAGGTAAATGTAAGGAGTATGTCCTCTGAGCACCTAAGTATTTTCTGTTAGAATACAGTCCAGCAGTACAGTAATGTAAGAAATGTAATTCCTGGTGGATTCTGTGCTGTTGCAGTGAGAACTTTCACTGACAGGGATGCTTTTAACTTTTGCAGGATTCGTATGCTGATTGATGAAGGCTATGAAGACAGAATTCTGATGGCTCATGATATGCACACCAAGAACAGGTTGATGAAATATGGAGGTCATGGATATTCACATATCTTTAAAAATATAGTTCCTAAAATGCTAATTAGAGGCATATCCCAAGATAAAATTGATAAAATACTTCTAGCAAATCCAAAGCGGTGGTTGACTTTTAAGTAGGAATAATGAATAAATATGCCTGTCTTATAGGGAAGCTTGATAAAATTCAGATTTCAGGAGAGCAGGTATTTTGAAATTTTTTTTCAGAGAAACTGAAAATTATTCAGTGGATACAAACAGATTATAACTTTTCTTTTTAATTAGAACATCAAAATTGTGTACTGTCTCTACATTTTGTCCCTTCTGAAAGTTTGCTCTTGAATGATGTACTGATTATGAGCCTACCTACAAGGTCTTTTCAACTGAAATTTTTAAATAATTGTTTCAAAAGGGTCATCTAATGCTGTTACTGAATGTTACCGCCAAACTACTTATGAAGATGCATCACCTGGACTTGGAAGGAAATTATAGTTTTCAGTTAAATTTCCTGTCTCCAGGGGCTAATTTTAATCCTTGTAATACTGACAATCTTCTCATTGTCCTTTTATTCTTTAAGTAATACTTGTTGCAATGTCTGGAACTTTTAAATAGCTTCCATAGACAAGAGAAGGCAAGAGGAATCTCAAATAAATCTAAAAAGATAATTTTTCTTTCTAGTTTAACAATTTACTTAATTGTAACTGAAAATGTAAAAAATACATGGAAAAATATATTTTTGAATAAAGCATTTTGATCACCTCTTAAACGATGTGCAATATTTTTACAGATGTCTTTTTCTAATTGCATTAATTTTTTAACATGAACTTGGAGTCTCACAGCAATCATGTAAAACCTGACACATACCAGCTTCTTTTTGTAAGGATGCAACACCAGTACTCAAAATATATTACATAATACAGTTTTAATGAGTTGTAATAGTTATAACAAAGGTTGTGATATAAGTCTTTACAAATCAGTTTATCAAGATATGATGAAAAAGGAAGAAATGTTTGCCTTATATGTGGTTTTCACATAAAGTGTGTTCTTCACTCTTGTCTAACTTTAACCAGGGCAGGTGATTTATCCAAAAAATGGTCTTATCCAATAGCAGTGGTAGCCTGATTTCAATACCTTCTTCAAATGTGACCCTGTACATCTTGTAGTATTGAGCTTTACCAATAAACACCTTAGTCAATGCAATTGCTGCTTGTAAATGACCTCTAGCTGGGTGCAGGGCTGTTGGACACTGCAGAGGGAATCTCTAGCTACACTGCTGTGGGAGTGCACTGGCCAGCAACAGCAACAGTGGAGCAAACAGACAAATCAGTTACACATCTGTTATTGAAATAATTGCCTCGTAGAAATTAAACAGGAGTAACCACTACAGTGTACAGATACAGGCTGGCACTTTGTCGTAAGGTAAAAGCATTAACTGTTCTGGTGAGATAATACACAAGCAGCACGATGTCCCCTTGTAAACCCTGGATGAGTTTGCCTGGCGATCCTCTCACTCAGCCTGGACTCACGCGGCATTTGTTTTGAATTGGACGGCTCGAAACAGAAGGAGTAACACGTTCTGTTTAAGAAAAGGTTCACTCATTCAAGTGAGATTTTTAGGGAGATGTGTAAAATCTTTATCAGACTTTAGCTGAGTAGCCAGCACTGGAGAGCGTTTTTGTCAGAGTGGCAGACACTGGAAATTCTAGCGCAGATAAATCTAAGTTTGTACCCTTATTACATTAGACAAGGTTGCTTGTGACAGAGTATATGAAATAGCAGTGCTAGAGGTAGCCTCTATTACTCTTTAATGATTTATAGAAATGTTACCTTGATTTTGCCAAAATGTTAAAAATAAATAACATAACAAACTGTGCAAAAGAAATGTAATAATCTTGCTAAAATTTAGCTTTAGTGTGAAATCTGCAAGTTTTAACCTGAGAGAAATAGCCTCCCAAAACCAAAACAAATAATAAATCCATTTTCTGAATAAAAATATTCTGTGGACGTTACTGCTATGACTGATTTTAAAGCATTTTTATAACTATGTATCTGTGTTTACTTTAATTCTCCAAGCCATTAATCCTCTATGTGGATTAAGCTTCTTTGAGACTTTATATATCTATATCTATATGAATGAGAAAAATAGGTTTTAATGCACACTTTTTTTTGCATGTAAATATCTGCTTCTTTCTTTGCATATGTGTTATCATTTTTTGGTAATATGCTTCTCTGTGTCCATCTCATAGGCACGCCTTACCACAAACTGGTAACTAGCTTCCATGGAAAAGGTTTGTGTGACAGCATTTTCTCATCTGTGGGATCTCCCACTCTTCCTTTGTTGGAAAAATCCCACTAAATTCAGTGAGACAAGACACATAAGACAGTTAAGGTTTTGACCCATTATATTCCTATGAAATTCTAGTGGAACATCTGCAATATCTTAATCCGTAACTACTTTATTAAAAATAGTACCCAGGTACAGACTAAGTGCTAAAAGACTAATGAGGACTAATTGCTGCAAAGAAAACACTGCCTTAGTCTGATGGTGTGGATGCCAGGCTTTCTAAATATTTACACAACTAACCATCAAGAATGGGCCTGTAATAATTGTCTAAATATATATTTACATGTATACAAATTAAAAGCCAAATCCCTTTTCCACTAATAGCAATGGGACTTTTGCCATTTACTTTGGTGGAATCAGGGATATGGTCCAATGGAATAGTTTGTCAACTGTTGGATTTTCCAGGGGAAAATAGTGTTTCTTCTATCCTTCTTTTTCTTTTAGAGGACAGCAAAGGGAAAGACAACATTTAAATAACTCCACTGGACTGATTTTATGTTAAAAGTCTAATGTAAACCTACAAAGCTGGAACATTGAGTTAAGGCTTGAAGCTGATTAGTGCCTAGTTTTAACTGGAAGGGTAAGAAAAGTACAAGGCAAACAATTTCTTTGCAGAGAGAAAGTATATTTTGATTACCTCTTCCTTTTATTGTAAAATCATTCCTCACCACACTATGAGTGGACTCCAAGCATCATTGTTAGCAGGTAAGTCACAAGAACCAAAGCTGAAGTATGGATAAAGCAGCAAGATCATAACACATCAAAGTATCATATACACTGAAGAAATAACTCAGCATCCTTAGGTGGGTTTTTTTTCCCTATAAAAATTCGATCTATGTAGAACTTCATTCACATGGACACTAACGATGAGGAAGTATTTGCTTTGGCGGAAGTGGATCACACATCTGTTTAACTTGGTTTGTGGTTTGTTAACATAAGGTTTCTCTGTGTTGTACAGATGCGAATCAGGTAGCATTCGACTTTTCCCCCCTCTGCTGAGGTGTTCGGTGGTCACTCTCTGCTGGGTGCTTGTTTCATTGACTTTTGCCACGCAAATCCATCACTTAGAAGAGCAGGCTTCGTTTCTTGACTGGTTTGGTGGGTCTTTTTACTCATTATCAGTCAGCATAAATAATAAATCCAGAAAATGTGCTGTATTTGTTGTTGTTTCCTCCATGTGCTTTTCCTCCATCTAGTTTAATGTAAACTTCATCTCCTGGCTCCAAGTGAAGAACCACACTGTTACTGGCGTAGTCGTAGTTCTGATCAGCATCCTGAGCAATTGCACTAGCTCGAACCTACATAAAATACAGAATGACTGGTTAAGAAAACTCAAGGAATTTTTCCTGCCTGGTGAAATTAAAGCACATCCTCAACGTTTTATTCAACATGCATGAGTTGCCACTTTGAACATCTGGCAATGCATATTGTAGTTTATTCCTATGGTTATTGCTTATTTTGTCCTACAGTACATCTGAAACTAAAGCAATAATGTGCTACCTTCTCAGTCATCTGATGAATGCACAACCCTGATCTTCTGTAGATGTCTGGAGCCTTTTTAAATATATGTGTAAGAAAAGCTGGAGTTGGGAGAAGTCGATCTGGTTGTGCACCAATCTTACATTGTAACTTGTATCAGTGGGACAAGTGATTGACAATGGTGAGGATCCACAGGGAGGCCCACAGGGAGCTCCCAAGATGGACTTTTTCCAGAGGCAGTTTATTGTCTTACCAAGTAATAGGATCATGCTGCAAAAAAGAATACAAGAAGTACACCCACACACACACCCATGCACACAAGCAGGTAAGGATCCTAGTCTGGGTTTGGAAAAATGGCTATTACCACCTTTCAGTAAGCAAACATTTAATTTCCCTGTTTTAAGAGATGCACCTTCGAAAAATTCCAGGCAAGTCGCTATTTGCTTTAAGAGGTTTTTGGAATTTAAAAATCATTGAGGGCTTTTCACTTACAAATTTCCCTTAAACATACTTTTTTCCTATTTATCCCTTCGTATTCCACGACTGATTAAATTTTGCATTTCTTGCAAACTGGAAGTAATCTGTAATTTCAAGATATATATTGGTTTCCAGCAATGAACAGCCTGTGCCATTGTGAGTCTCCAAATCATTTATATATAATTTGACTCTGTTTGGTAAAATATTTAAACATGGTTGTATGTGATTTATTTCAGTGTAACACGTCATCTGCTTGTTGCTTGTCTTTGTTCTAGCATAGTTACAGAGCAGTAAATGATTTAGTGGTATTGCAAATCTGAACTAAGTAATAATGCATGACTTGGTGTACTATATGTGGGATTTTTTCTGGTCTGAACTGAAAAAATAGGCTATAAGTCACAGTTTTCCATGGATTCCTTTCAAAGTTTACATGATAAATTTCCAAATTAAATTTTCATGTGATATGATTTCACATTAATATTGAAATGTTAAAAAGGAGGGGGTTCTTTTACCATGGAGGATCTTATGGCATTATGCAGCTTAAAAATCCACAGTAGGTGGAAATTCTTTATGCATCCTGTAAGAACAGTGAGAAAGGCTGCAAAGGCTTGCAGAGCTGTGACAGGCTGCAAATTTAAACTGATACATGGCATGATGATAAACCCCGACTATTTCAGGACTTCTTGGTCCTGACTTGCCTGGTATTGTTTACAGAGGTGATCTGTTTTGCTAGTTTTTTAAACAATAATTATTCCAAGTACTGGATGTTTCCTTTGGAATAATGACTGGCAGGGTGGAGTTGAAGGCTCTGGGTCATTAACCCTGGGAAGACTTTCCAGAGAAACTAACAGACTGAAATAGTTGCTGGCAGTGGAAATGGAAAGGGCAAATGGGGAGGAATGAAAAGGCTACAGACGAGGTGGAAGAACTTTCACAGAGAACTAATATCTTGCATAATGGTGAGCAAAATGGCTTAAAGGACTTTTCAAATTCCAATTTACTTCCTAATGAAATGCGACTTTGTGGATTTGTATAAAATGTTGTGTTTCTGTGGATGGTAAGGGAGAATTTGAATTACATCAGTGACTATCCTAAAGGAGTCAGCATGTGGACACTGGCTACAACAGCAATGGATATTTCATTTTTAAGGTTTTACATAGTACATACTGGCTGGAAAAAAATTATTCTGGGTACTGAAATTCTAGAAACCAAAATGCAGCTCTTACTGCCCTGTGTGTAGCAGCAAAGGTCCTGTGTGCTATTCTTAGTGGGTTTACCTTCTTGCTTGGTTAGCCAGTGCAATTTCTTTTTAAAGGCTAAGAGAACAGTCTCAAATGAATTCTCAGTGAGTGTAGTGCTGCAAGAGGGTAAGTGTATCTCAAAATTAAAGCATTGTGAGACAATACATTTCACAAGTTCCATGTAAGTTCTCTCATGAAGCTGCAGTCTAAGCCTGCACACACACACCTAAGCTGAGTGATCTCAGCACTTCCCTGTTCAAGCTTGATAACCATTACAGCAGACAGTGTGGTAACATTGGGGACCTTGAGGTTCCACATATGTATTGCTTAGGAATGGGTTTTTTTTCCATAAGTCATACACTTTTCAGCATTTCGGGTTTTTTCATTGTTAAAGAACACTGGATTTATAATGTTACCTTTGTCACTCAATTTAACTACTTACTTCCAAAATTTCTGAGCTTCCTTACAAACATACATAAAGCCTGTCACGTCACCATTTAGTGTTTCAAGTATAAATCATAATCAGTCATTGAGGAATTAAAACTGTGGGTCAATTTTAAACCATTTATATGCAAGTATTTACCTAAGTATCTTGTATAGTATATACAAATATACACATGGAACCCCGGTTTGGTTGTTTTGGGCTTTTTTTCTTCTTTGAAAAAATACGAGTGTAATTTGTCTCATGTCTGGTACTGGAAGTAGCTATATTTGGAAATGGTTAGACTTCAGGTTCAATTCAGTATTTGCAATTGGATACTTCTTTAGAACTACAGCTATGTATTTATTTTTCAGGGTTTGTGAAAATAAACACCCTACAACATTATAAATAGGGGTAAAAATAGATCAGTTCTTTAATTGCAAGTAAAATTGTGTTCTTGCATGAACAATATTGCTTTTGTAGGAAGATACCAAAGTGAATATATTAGGATGTACTTTGTTTTACTAGTCCTGGTTTGTCTGCTGAGACAGTATTTATGGTAAACATTTTCTAATTTAATTAATTGCCGCTGATGTCCTCATCATTCTGTTTTCACAGTCCTTCAGAGGAGCCATAAACAAAAGGTTAAGTGGCATATCAGATTAATTTACTGGCCGCCGCCGCTCCGGTGTGCGCTGAGCACAAAGGGCCGTGAGCCGGCCGGGCTCGGCGGGGGAGGAGACGCACAAACGAACGAGTTTCTCCGCGGCCGCCGGGCACGGCGGGGACACGGGGCCCGGTGTTCAGTCCTACNCGCGGGCCGGGCCAGGGAGCCGACCCATCCCCCAGCCTGCCCCGCCGGAGGGCGAACAGCCCAGGGAGAGCGGCAGCGCTGGCTCCGGGCTCCCCGAGCCGCCAGCCCGCCCTGCAGCCCCTGCGAGCCGGGACGGCTCGGGCGCTGAGGGACCTGTTGAGCGGCCGGTGCGCGGCGCGTCCCTCGCCCTCCCGCCGCACGGAAACCTCGAACGGCCCATGGGCACCCAAGGCCTGAGGGATGGCGGTGCCGCTAAACTGTAGGAATCAGGGCCAGCCTACCCGTGTCTGTTAACTACGCACGGAAGAGCCGCAAAATTGCGAAGGACGGCTCCCCGGGGGCTATGTTACAGGCACAGCCTCTGCTAGCGCAGTGGCAACGTTTATCCTAATTAAAAGGGATGTTTCCTCTGTATTTCAGACGGTAGCAAGATCGCAAGACCTTTAATTATTTCTGATGTCTCCATCCTGCCCAGGGGATGCCGACAGACTCGGGTCCTGCCCGGGCTGTCCGGACGCCCGGGGTACCTCCCGGCACGGGCCGTCAGCCGGCGCTGGCCCGCCAGGGGCTCAGGTCCGCGGCCGCCGAGCTCACTCTGTTACCAGCTCTCCTGACAGGGGGAAGCCTCGCTCCCCGCCGGGGGCTGAGCGTGTCAAAGCAGCGCTCCGCTGCGTGGGAGCCCCGTCCCGTGCCGTGGCTGCGTTCCTCCCACCCACCTCACCCTTTCCCCACGCAGCACCACCCTTTCCTGGGCTCACCTACCGCCCCTGGCTCCCCTTTCTTGCCGGGGACTTTCCCCTCCCCGAGGGAGCGCTGGGCTCTTCACGCCCCTGCGGGGGCAGCGCTCCTTCTACGCCCACCCACCGCTCCCGTCCCGGCAGAGCTGCGGGCAGCGCTCCGCGGCCGGGGCGGCGGCCAGGGTGGGCCGGGAGCGGGCAGGGCCGGCTGCTGCTCTGCCCGTGGAACCGCCCGGACAGAGGGCTGAGAGCGGCACCTGCGGCGCGGCTCTCGGGCGGAAGAGCGCGTCGAGTCCGCATTCACCCAGCAGCCCGGGCGACCTCGGCTCTGCGCGGAACACCCGGCCCCTCGGCGGCCTTCGGGCGCCCGAGGCGGAGCGGGGAG
>VZRS01009981.1:28378-155919 GCA_013398055.1 Ifrita kowaldi | reverse complement strand
CCGCTGCAGCCGCCGGGCGGGCGAGGGAGCCGAGTGGAGCGGGAGAGGGAGAGCTGCCGCCGCGCCCCGGCGGCCCGCACTTTTATGCTCCCGCTGGCGATCGACTTTTTTTTTTTGCAGGCTGTGCCAGTCCGAGTCAACTTTCCCTGGAACTTGCCTTTCCTCTCGCGAACGCCCCGCTCGCCTCCTCGCTCTCTCTCTCCCTCCCTCTCTCTCTCTTTTCGCAGAGACGACAGTCCTCAGCGGGGCCGCGCCTCCCGGCCGCCCCGGTGCCCGCCGCCCAGTGCCCGCGCCGCCGCGCCGGAGCCGGAGCCGGAGGGAAAGCGGGATCCTGCCCGGGTGCCACCTGCCAGGAGAGGAGGAGGCTGACGAGCGCGCTGGAGCAATTTATAGGCACCCAAAAGCGCAGGGGAAAGGGGAGCTGCTTTGGCATCTCATTCCAGCATCTGCTCTGCTCTTCCCACTCACAGAGAGTTTGGCATTACTCTGGCAGTGTGGGAAATATATATTTTTTTTCTTTTCTCCCTCCCCCACCCCTCCCGCAAACGGATGAACAGCGAAATCGTGAGCCTCACTCAATAGCTGCATCTTGCGATGACAGCTCTTTCTGAAGCAGACCGAAGGGAAGAGATGTGCTTAGCAGCCTCTGGGTACCTTTCAGGTCACCGATCGAGAATTAAAAGGTCAATCCACCTCCTGCTTAACGCTTCCCTGAGGCCACTCTGCCATGTTACTATTTTCTGGGAAATACCGCTTTAAATGCAGGGATGTTTTACCGACTGTCCAAGTAGAAGTTATTTGAAAATGTACCTCCCACAATAATAAAGAGATTAATATCTCTGGCAATTTCGGATCTCCCTCTTCCCCCTCGTCCCAATTGCAGCCATAAAGGCAGAGAAGGAACAGTTTTTCCTGTGAATTAAAACTGACATACTCATCACCAGCTACGGTGTTTCCCGGTGTTAAAGCCAGCCGCTGCTCTGCTTGCAAACTGACACTGAGGGAAAGTGTTCCCTTTTGTTTAGAAGCCAAAGAAGAGTCTGGGGTATATGCAAATCGACAGTTGCCTGGACCTGAGAAAAAGATCTTTTTCGCTTAACGCGGGGGCAGGAAAGCATTTTGTTAAATCTTGTGGTTTTCTTTTTTTCTTTGGTTTGTTTTTTTTTTGTTGTTTGTTTGGTTGGGGTTTTTTTGGGGGTTTTTTTGGTTTTTTTTTTGTGCATGAAAGACATCTCCTCCCCCAAGGTCTGGTGGGCACCTCTGTGACTGAGTGGGAAGGTGAATGTACAATATTAGTGGCATTGTTGCAGAGAAAATATTAAGGAACTTGTCCTGCTTACAGATATACAAGGTACACAAAGAGCTGTTTAAATAAACAAACAGAATTGATTCCTAAATCATACTTCTGTATTCAGGAGCAATGGACGTCAATCAAACCTGGGTGACATTTGCCTGTCAATACAGGGATGATGGCTGGAAAGAGTGTGACTTATTACAGCAAGGCAAGAATCAGAAATGAGCAACAGCGGCAAATAGGACAACAACGAAATAATGGCATCTCCAGTGATGATCAGAGGGCTGTGATCTTGCCTTGGATTTTATTAGCACAAATCTGCTCTCCCCTCACCCGTTCTCTTTTATTTCTTTTCTATTCCACAACACAATAAGGTCAAACAAGCAGGCAGTGGGAAACAAAGATTCATTGATTCTTCCTTTTAAGCAGAAATGTCAGCAGCTCCTTTTGCTCTTTCCTGAGAGACTCAAAGGCAACGAGTGTGTCCATGCCGTGCAGAGATGGGCCAGTTCAGCTCCTTATCTCCCCAGAAAACTGTCGACAAAGCTTCCATTCATGCACTTGTAAATATTCCTCCCTCCCCTTTTTGAAGTTTTTTCTTTTCTCTTTTCTCTAACGCTCTGTCTTAAAAAAATTCTTTATCTGGCACTGACACAAGCTAGCCAGTTCCCTTAGCTAAGGGCTTCCCCTCAAGACCCAGGAAGGCAGTTGAACACACTTGGAGGGTTATGTTCATATCTCATTGCTCTCTTCACCCCACGGGAAAGAGCTTTCAGAACTGTTTTTTCTTCTGGGCAAGAAAAACTGAAAAGTTGTGCCAGGAGTGACTGCTCTGTCTCAGCCTGTAGCTGGGCCCTTGAGTTGTTGTGTTTAGTCATCCTAACCCAGCTGGTTTTTGTGACATCAGGGTGTGCATAAACCTGCATTGCAATGGTTGTGTTAGGCATTAGGCAAAGAGCAGATCTCATCCTCAAATAAACACAAACCTGTCATGATCTGTGAAGCCATTGGGATGCTGGGTGACTTACTGGCATCAAGCACACCCTCAGTTCCTTACTCCAGCTATGATAAGCCTGATTCTTAAAAGTGAGGTCCTACCATACCGACCACATTTTCCTTCTTAATAGACATTTTTATCCTCATGCATACTGCCTCATTCACTCTGAACTGTTGCAGACTTTCTCCCAAAGAAGACAGCCATAAAAATCACATCCAGAGTAACCAGAATAGAGAGATCAGGGCAAATACTGGGAGTTTGTATGTTAGTTTGGAACGTAACCTGGGACCTTGGATTTAGTTACCAGCTTAACCTCAGTCTCCAAGGAAAAATCATATTTTCTTGGAAAACTAAGAATGGGAAACCAAAGCACTCAGAGGTTATGCATCAGAGGTCTCAGCAGCCTGGTACAAATTAAAAGGAAGTGTAGAAACCTCTTTTTACCATGGGACCTTTGCTGTCCTGAAGTGGTGTGTCAAGACATTGATTTGCTGTAATTAAGGCTTGGGTAGCGCTTACGTTATAATCTCTCCATGCTAAAGGCTGACAGTCCAGATTGACAGTCCATTCTTAGTGTAACCATTAGACCTACATGAGGTGCTGCCAGTCTTAATGTGCTAAATTTATTTGTACTTTTGAAGCCCCCTTGCTGGCTTGCTCTGGCCTTTCAGCTTGTTTGCTTCCCTGCCCGTTCCCTGGGCCCTTGTGCATTCAGACACGCAGCTGGTGTTCGAGCTGTATTCCCTGCAGCTTCTGCCATTTGCAACAGCCTTGTCACAGCTCTTACTGACTAATTAGTTCATATTCATACAGAGACTTAAAGACATACAGCATAACATGCATGTCCATTTTACACGTGTGCCACTGCCTCAACATTAACTCGGGGGAAAACTGAAGAAAACCATTTACAAACTCATCCACTGGCACACAGGGCAACACATTCTGGAGGCACCAAGCACAAGATGGCTCCTCATGCCTGCACTGCTAAATTCAAAGTTCGCCCAGCAAAAATACTCTGTGAAAAAGGGCAGCCCTTTACCAACTGCAGTAAGCAGGAGTAACATGGAAAAAGGCATATGCCTAGCAAATGAGTGTGCCAATGCTGTGCCAAGCTCCATGCTGCTTCTGCTCACTCCTATCTGCATCTGGCTTGCTCACACTTACATTTTCAATCTGTTTTATTATTATTTTAGAGGAGTGCTTTGAATTTCACTCTGCTGAAAAAAAATTAAGGCTTTGCGACACTGTACTGTTACAAACACTGGTTTAATTATGTACATAAAGGTTAGCATTTCAGCCTGGATACCAGTGGTATGGTCATGGAAAAAACATGCACTCACTCTAACATGTAAGTAAGTTCAGTGCTGCAAAATAGATCATAAAGAAGGAAAAATATTCATATCAGTATAGGTGGCTCAAAGACACCATGGTGACAGACATGGCAGTGACATGTTGCTATCCCAAACCATCCTTGGTATCCTATTTCACATCTGTTCCCTCAGTTTGGTAAAATCAGCACTGGCATTGTGTCAGGTAGCAGGTCCTGGAGAGGACCATGTCTTGCACCAGTTTTGGTGGGAGCTAGTACAGGCAGCTGTAACTAAACTCTCACAAAACCTGTTTTAGTCAGGATGACTGAAGACCAAATATGTTTATAGTGCTGCAAGTTGCCCACTGTATTCCTTAATAAAAATTAGGCTTTTCATGCTCATGGAAGGAAAATCAGCTTTGGTGTGTAAAAGAAAAAAAACTGTTTTGCTAATTTTTGGAAGCTTTTATCTGTACTTTGGAACATATGAAGTCCTTTTCCAGGCTAATCTCTGCTACTAAGGGATTTAAGCCATCTTTATGTGTGATTGGAAATACTGTAGATTAAGTTTTATTGTGATTAATAAAGCCCTTTGATGATCAGCCTCTGAATGTAAAGGCAAACAGGAAAACGATCCAAAGAAAATGTGTCCAGCCTTGAAAGGGTTACATCCACTTTTCAAATCCAAATGAGGAGGGAATTCAGGGAGAGGGCTGTCGCTAAAGTGACAGGGCTCAACAAGGAGAATTTGCGAATAAATTTGACACATTTCTTCCTTTTTAGTTTTAATCTGAAAAGATCAGTCAAATATGACTGGTTACTGGGGGGAGGGAAGGGGTGAGAGCAGAATTAAAGTGGAAAGATTGGAACCAAAATCACGCATGTCATGTTTTGACTGGTGAATTACCGCAGACATAAAAACATAACTGTGTATGTAAAAATAAGTCTTAAACACATAGGGAGCTAAAGAGTACACATTCAGCTGACAAAGTTTAAGGATATAAAATAATCATGTACGACACTTAATAATTGCCAACATAAATAGCAGTAATTAACCACAAAAATGCTGGTAATTGCGAATGCCCCTGTTTATTCAAAATAAAACACTAGTTGCAAACATAAAAAATTGTTCTTCCGGGTTCCTTCTTCCCCATTCACCTTCAAGCCTGCTGGTCTGTGTCTTCTCTCTATTCCATCCCTCTGGAGTCATGATCTAAGGTGGTGAATGCAAGGCTGTAGTGCTGCTAGGGAAAGCGTGCAGTCAGCCTTGGGGCTATTTTTGGTTGTGATGCAAGTACCTCTCCAGCCACACTGGGGCCTGACCAGTTCATTGCTCTTGCCCTGGTGATGGTACAGAACTGCCAGAGCTGTGTCAGGTTCATGGTCTCTGGGAAAAGCTGCACCCACTGACATCCTCTTTCTTACCTGTCCCCCTTTCCAAGCGGCAGGTCCATGCTTTCCTTTGCACGAGGAGCTGGGATTTGGACAGTTTCTGGAGAGTCCCTAAGAGCCATGGTGCTATGGAGGTGTAATTAAGCACTGCTTGCACCAACCAGTAAATGCTTCCTGCATAAATAGCCTCAGTTTGCCATAAGTGCACTGCATTTCAGGAACTGGGTTCCCAACCAGGAGGGCTTTTTACACAGCACTTCCACCAGCTTTTCTCACAGCAGCCTGGGCTTCCAGTGTCCCTACAGACCATGATAGTATCTGCTTGCAGCAGGGTCCAGCTCACAGCCTAGGTGAACTGTACTTGTTGAAAACACCTTTTTTCTCTACACACCCCACTCCTCCCTTCCTGTGGGATGGGTATTTTAACTCATCACCCTCTTCTAATGAAGTGCTGTCTTCCGCCACCACCTATGTAACAACAACAATGGTGGAAATGTTTTCCATGTAGGCTTTCTGCTTGACCCACCCCCCTCTTTTTAACTCCCTTCTGGATAAAATCCATAGCAGGTAACCTGTCAAAAGGAGGCACACAGAAGAACTCACAGCATTCATTAATAAAGCCCAAAATACAGAGATATTCATAAATGCTATTAAATCAAGGAGTATTGCTAATAATGAAGGCTGTAGTGTCAGCATTCTTATGAGGATGTAAATAGTAAATACAAAGGGGTGGAAGATAAATGCCTCTAACATGGGAGTAAGATTAAACAACCACTTTGTCCCTGCTTAAAACTACACCAATAAGCAAAGGCATATATCATGTTGCACTTCTATTAAAAATTATGTCAGTAGTTAGAGTCAATCAGGAGGAGATTTCCAGATGATTTGCCCATGAGAACGATTTTGGTTACCTTTGAAATGGTTATTAGACTGCCAATGCTATTAAAGAGAGATGTTAGAGGAAAAAAGCAAGAGCAGAGACAAGCTTTTCTAAACTGTCATCTGTGATTTACCCTTCCTCCTCCAAACCTGAAAGACTCCCTTTCCATTGTTCTACCAACCCAGCAATCTTCTGGCATTTCATACTGGAGTCCTTTATATTCATCAGGAGCTTGATGGATGGGCAATAAGAATGGATAGATGGGAGTGGAAAACTCAAAATTAAAATCCCCAGAGTGGCAAGATGCCCAAGAGATTTATTTTTTCTTCTGTCATCCCCTCAACTGAATTTCTTTGTGTGCCTGATTATTGATTTCTGGAGCAGTTAATGGTGTAATTTACTTTGCAAGTTGCAATTACTTCTTATCATTCATTTTTCTTCCTATCTGTTCATTAGCTAAAGCAGGAGACTCTTTGATCACAAACAATCTTCCCCACAACAAAATGGCATATGGTGGGCCTTGGTGTGATCCTGCAAGACGCTGTAGGCAACTGTGTTTGGAATTTTGTGAAAGTTGGCCTTGCACTGTTAAAAAAGGCATGTTGCAATATTATTCCATAGGCCCAATCCAGCACAAATTAGGAATAACTCCACAGATGTAAATTGTAAACTGAGATGTTAACTAGTGCATGTGAGATCAGAATTGGGTCTGCTATTTGCATCACAGTCCTGGAAACCTATTGCAGTTCTTTTCACCCAGTTTGCTAAAATCAGCTTGCTGCAACAGAGTTGCAAATCACAGGGAGATACAATGAGTGCTCTCCTTCCCAAAAGGGACTGATTATGCCTGCACAATGAGGAAGCGACCAGGACATTTCCTTGAGGCACTGCAGAGATATAAGCCTTGCAGAGGAACCATTGTGTGTTTTTTTCCCCAGCATAATACATTGCCAATGCCATTATTAATAAGCTGTCTTGTACTGGATGTAACTTTGGCTTTGATATTTGTTATTTTATGTAATGCTATTTGTGCATTTAGCAATAATAGCAAGTAAAGGATGCAGATTGGAGACAAAAATTGAAGTATTTACCACCTCCTGAGATATGCATGTGTTCTTATGCAAGTCATACATTTTCAGCTAGACAGTTTGTGTTCTTTCTATGCAGCATTAAAACTCCGGTGTGCACAATTACTGCCCAAATCCAAAATGCCTCAGGTGAGAAACGGAACATGACTGGCTAGAGAGCATGTCTGCCATCTGGGACTGGGATTTTCTGATCTCCAGGAAGATAAAATTTCAGCTGGAATGTTGCTTTCTTGTATTGAGGCATTACACATACATTTTCAATATGGAGAGACACACATATGCACATGTATGCACACAAATGTAAAATAGAAATGTGTATGTTTTTGTGAAATCAGAACAGTAAAACCTATGACTATCACAATTCAGGAACCTGCTCTTTTGTGGTTTATTGTTTAAATGTAATCCAAAAGAGCAGGATAATATACAAGATATTCCATGAAAATGTTCTCAATCACTGGCATGCATTACTCTACTGAGCTAACTGATAGAGCTGAATGCTGTTTGCACTTCACTCATGAGCAACCCCGTAGGGCTGGAAGGAGCCCTCACTCCTGTGCTACCACACACTGAACCTCATTGAACTTACCTTAGAGCTTCACTGCCATTTGTGAGAATGGAACTTACCCTGGAAGCTCCTGTTTCATTAGCTTTAAATCACTAATGCCAGTCTTTCAATATCTTAAAGAGGCAAAGATCTTTTATGGATTTTAATGCCTGGGAAAGAGAATGGAATGGGAAGAATTTTCAGAGCGTCCTGATAAATGCCACTTCTCTCTGCAATGCTGGAAGGGATCAGAAAAGGATATCTGAGGAGAGAGCTATGCCTCTGAGCAGGGTAAAACCATCTGACTGTTGTGAACTGGGTTACAAAGGGAATCACAGATCACAGAATCACAGAACCACTGGGTTGGAAGAGACCTTCAAGATCACCGAGTCCAACCGATGCCCTAACACCACCTCAACTAGACCATGGCACCAAATGCCACATCCAATTTTTTTTAAACACATCCAGGGATGGTGACTCCACCACCTCCCTGGGCAGACAATTCCAGTATTTAACCACTCTTTCTGTAAAAAACTTATTCCTAATATCCAACCTTTATTTCCCCAGGTGCAGCTTAAGACTGTGTCCTATCGTTCTGTCAGTTGCTGCCTGGAGAAAGACACCAACCCCCACCTGACTACAACCACCCTTCAGGAAGTTGTAGAGAGTGATAAGGTCACCTCTGAGTCCCCTTTTCTCCAGGCTAAACAACCCCAGCTCCCTCAGCCGTTCCTCATAGGGCTTGTGTTCCAAGCCCCTCACCAGCCTTGTCGCCTCCTCTGGACGCGCTCAATGCCATTTCTGGAGAGCAGCATTGCCTGCCATAATGTTGCAGTGATAATGTGTTGAGAAAAACATGTTTAGGTATTATTTTGAGAATTAATTTTGAACCAGGCAAAATGCAGCACAGGGAGTGTGCCTGCGGGAGGACCCTTTGTATCTCGGCACAGGGAGCAACGCTGCAGCAAAGGTGAATGGCGGCAACTTCGAGGCAGCTTTGAGCAAATTCTTCAGACAACTTGTCTGGTGAGTGCTTCTCCAACATTTGTCTCCCACCAGGTAGGGATATTAAGGGCTTTAAGCACAAACCAAATTTGTATTGCCAACTTTGTCACTCCTTTACTCAGGAAGTATGGCAAGTGGAAAGCAATACGCTGTTGTGCTGCCAAGCATGGACACCGTGGGATTCAGCCACCAGACAAACTGAGTCTAACGACTTTGAGCCAGTTTCCTTTTTATGTATTTAATCATCCCCTTAGGTTTTATATTCCAGATATTTTTTCTTTACACTGGATAGGCATTCATTTGGCATTTAACATATATCTTTTATTAGGTTTCTGTTCTTAATTATGTCCCTATCACACCACCCCACTCAATCTATTACAGCTTTTTCAGTTTAAAGTGCTAATAAATAGCTAGTCTGGAGCCAGTAAGTAGGTATCTCGGTGACAACATCACATCTGGGCTTCCTTTCCTCTTGGTGTATTCACTGGACAGGTGAAAATACAGTTTGTTTTTCTGTTTTCCAGTCAAAATAAACTTCCTCACCTCTGTGATTTCAGTGTGTCATGTTAGAATAATCTCCTTCATCTGCCAAGCTTCCTTCATCTGTGCAACTTCCAACGAGGGGCACAAAGGATAAACTGAGCTGCCCTTGCTGCTCCCTTTGCAGGGCTCTCCTTCACTTGTACAGAGGTGAGATCCTCCTGCAGAGGATGCTGCTGCCAGAGGATCGTGAGGGGGTGGATATGCAAAACCATGCCCAGAACTCCAGTCACTTGCAAGATTCGCGTGCCTCCACTCCAGACAATCACACCTGATGTGTTCCTGTTTGCACAGGTATTTGTGCCAGGTTTCCAGAGTGAGAACACTTTGAGTATCCATGGGCCCATAGACACTCTCCTGCAGTCAGCTCTTTGTTCCCTACACATGCATTCTCCTAGAGCTGTTTTGTCTTCAGTTGTATGGAAATGTAAATGAACTAATTTCTAATTGCTTTAAGTCAGACAGGCAGTAGAACTGTGAAAAATACAGATAAAAGCTGTTTTTTGAAAACCCGCAGACAAATCTGTCACTTGGACACACAACCTTTCCCACTGGCCACCTGCTCAGGGCAGAAGGTGCAGCATTTCCTCACTTAGGGGCATCCACAGTGCCAGAGGGGAGCAACAGAGAAAGAAGTGTAAGTATTTGTCCTGATGAGGGCACAATTGCCAGGTGATGGCAATGCTCAGGTAAACTAGATGCTGCAATGGAGGTGCTCCTCTCTACAAAAAGGCATGTGTTTGCCAAGTTCCACATGAGAAGACTGAGAAGTGGAATAGAGAGTGAAAGTCTGTGGCTGATCTTGCTGAATGGGACAGATGGAAACCCTTGCCAAAAATAGCTTTGCTAGAAGTAGAACACATGGTAAATTGCATTAATTTTAATAATTGCTTTTTATGCTTTGATAAAAACTGGCAAAGACCTAAAGGATTCTCTACCCAAGATAATTAGCATAGTTCTCCTTGACTGCTCCCCTTTAAAGAGAATGCTGTTTTGAGGCTCTCACGGCTCACAAAATTGAGAAGGAAGAGGGTGCCCACTTGTGCCAGGAAAGCAGAGTGCTCAGTGGTATGTGGGACCCACCGAAAAAACAGTTTAGCTGCTTGAGGTCATTAAAGCAGCCTTGAGTCTGCAGCCCAGCACTATCCAATGTCTCTCTGGACACAGGACTTTGCAGAATCACACTCTGAAGGTGAGCAGATCCACAGTCTTTAAAAAAAAATATCAGCAACCACCTTTTTCCGAAAGGAAAGGGAAATTTTAATTTTTTTTCTTTCAGGAGACACAGGATTTCTAGGTGCTGTAGGAGAAAGGGAACAGGCAGCTCCTTCACCCTCTGCAAACAGGATTTTTGGCTACTATAGTGCCAGGTAGACCTGTCCTTTTGCCACATGAAAAGGGATAATGGGAAGAGCATGCCTGCACTGCGGCTTCTTACCCCAATCTCTGGTCAAGATTTAGGGAAGCTCGACTTGAAAAGAAATGTTCATATCGAAGTAATCTCCTCCAGAAATGGTGCTGGATGCAGTGTCAGACAGCACCAGCACCCCATTTCCTCCAGCCATCTCACCACCTACCTAAATTGGTTTAGTCTTCTGCCCAGCTACAGTTAAACCAAAACACAGAGCTCCAGCTGCTGGCAGTGTCCAGGCCAGTGACACGGAATTGGATTCTAATTGATGTTGTTAATGCAGGGCATCTGCTGTTCAAACAGCTCTGAAATAACGTTTAATTACCTGGGGGATTTTGGAGCCAACAATGCCTACATTTCTGTCCAGTTCCCGGGAATACACATTTCTTACTCAGGTGCTATACATTTTTGTATGAATGAAATGTATTCTCTTTTACAGCTAAAAAAGTGTGCCTGTCAGTCCAGATCAGAGTCAGCCCAAGATACAGTCACAAACCTGTCAGGGTCAGGTATGCAAGAGTACAGTGTCTAGGAGTGGTATTTGTTTCTATCAGATTAAGGAAGCTCACTGGAACTGCAGTTTTGTCCCCAAAAGGGCACTCTAGGACTGCAGCTGAATGGGGTTGATTTTCTTTTTCCTGCCAGGGCCAAGCTCAGGCAAACAAATGGGATTTGTGTCACATAAGAGCAGCCTGGACAACTCTGACTATGTGATAGAAATGCATAAATACAGAAATATAAATGTGTCTGCATGCAACTAATGCCCCAAAAGGACTCTAGAGCTAAACATTGGTTGCTTGAGAGTGTGGTTTGGATGCACTAAGTACTGATCATTAAAAGTCTTTGGGCAGACAGACTGAAAAATCCTTCTAGTTCAGGTCTTCTCAAGCCACAGGGATTACAGAAGTGAGCAAACTCCTCCCTGTGCAGGGACCTGCTCCCTCACGTGAGGCATGGTTTGGCTTTTCCTTCCCAAGCCAGAAGCAAAGCACACGGGCAGGAGCTCGGCAGGGCTGGAGGGATGCTGTCACCCAGGTGGCAGGCAGCTGCTGGCTGGCAGGTTTGTGCTGCAGTGCTCAGAGCAGGGGTGGCATCAGAAGCAAGAGCTGCCACACCCCGAAATGCGTCCCTGCCTTCCCATGGCCTCCCCTCACACCCCAGGGATCTGCTCCTCGAGCACGCGTGTGCAGATTGTGCCACCGATGCTATTTGTAGCCAGTAATTTTCTAAAGCTCAGTGATTTAGATTGACAAATGTATTCTGATTTCCTAATATGTTTTCTTCACATCTTTGCTGTGTTTTTCCATAAGAATTATTCTGTTCAGCAGCTTGGGAGAAAACAATCAACAGCTAGAAGGTATATTCAACTTCAGAATTTTGCAGAGAATGATAATGCCTCTTTTTTTTCCCCCCTCTGAAAAATGTATCTCTTGTGCTTCCTCCACTGACACTATGCTGTAGCTCTGCCTTTAACCTGATGTTCTGTCACCACTCCTGTTTCTATTGATGTGTTTCTGTGAGGTTGGTCTGTCATGCTGATATTTTGCTCCCAATTTTTTCCTACAGCTGCACTGCTGTTTTACAGCCTCTTCACAGAGCCCCTCGAAGGCTGATGTTTGCGACGCTGCAAGTGCTCAGTGAAGCCCTCTCCAAACACAGCCCTCAGCTGAGAAACACCATGAGAGGGGCAAAGAGCTGGGGAGAAGTGGACATACTGGAGCAAACACTGTAAGAGGGATGAGATATTCTGGAGCTGCTGGGTTGAAACATTTGACTGCATCACAGGCAGCAGATGAGGACAAATTTTTGACTTTTCTGCAAACCTGTGGGTTTTGACTGTAACTGAAGATGAATGTCTCAGTGTGTCAGGAGATGAGAAATCTTAGAAACACCAACAGAATACCAAAAGTGCTGCAAGGAAACAGAGCTGATTCAGTTTCTTGCCTTACTTAGTAATCAAAGAAGTTGCTTTTGATAGCTTGCTTGTGAAAAAGGCTTTGTCATTTTTCTTCCAGAAATTAGCAGCTTTATTTGAACCACTGTCAGGACGCCAAAGCCATGCAGGGAGTGGGACAACTGTAAAAACTGTATTTTAGGACTGATTAGGGTAGACCAAGCCCCCAGCTTTGTCATGGTTTGATCAGAGCCACCAGCCTGTGCTCACAAGCCCCATAAATACAGAAATCCAGCTAGGCACTGGTGGGATTTTTGAGGACTGCCCAAGAAAGTGCTATTACACCCATACTGGTTGAGTTGAACAGGTTTGCGTGATGGCAGACAAGTCATTCTGCAGTGGATAATTAAAAGCTCACTCATCATGCAAACTCCTTCTCTACATATTGGTAGAGAGGGAGTTTGCATGATGAGTGAGCTTTGATATCTGGGAGCTATTTCCAGCATGATGGATACAAAGTTATCTGAGCATGCTAGACAGAAAATTCTCTTTTTAATCCATTATATGAATAGGCTAGATTGTTTTTAGAGATGGTGCCTAAATTTTTGTTTAGAGCCAAGTTTCTGTACTCTACAGAGGGGCAGATTTTCCCTGTAAGCTCAGGATGAATGTAGACTTTCTGTTTAGGAGGAAAGATCCAGAAACAGAGCACTGATTTGTGCTTAATCCCATTTAAAGGTTCTTCACAGTCATCCAGGTCTCGTGGCCAATTCACAAAGGGAAGAGGGGAAAGAAGAGAGACCAAGACCTGCCTGGCAGAAGGCTCTCTGCTGATAGGGCTTGGCTGCAGAAGGAAAGCCTGTTCGTTACCTGTATAAAACAGTTATTAGGAATTTCTTCTGGACCTCAGTGCTGACACTCCAGTGCCCAACAGCAACGAGAGAACAAAGATTCTTCATTTGCTATAAATCATAATGCATAATGCATTTGTCCATTTTTCTCCCAAAATTTTTAGAAAGGCCAAGCTGCAGAGAATTGAACAAATCCAGATTCAAACCCTCCTTTTCTCAAATGTTCTATTCGTGCTGCTCTGAACTCTGCTCCCTGGTTTATGTGCTAACCTCTGCTCTGAAGAATTACTCACATTCTTTCTGAACTGCACCCACCCACCACAGCCCAGCTCGTTTACTGTGCGCACCCCGCTGGTAACCCCAGGAATGCAGTGGCAGGTCTCAGCTGGGTTTGCTTACAACTTGTTTGCATTTCCTATAGCACATCTGCATGCACAGAAGGGGAAGTCACTTTCCAGGCTGCCTGAAAGGGCCATTGTGACTGATGGAAAGAAGAACACAAGACCCATACCAGAATACCAAATCTCAGATTAAAGCATTTCGTACTACAGAAGCAGTTTAACATACTTTGTCCAGAAGGAAAGTTCACAAGAAGTCTGCCAGGCTTTTGGAATCATGAGGGATATGCTCTGTGAAATAAGGGCAGAGGATTGACCCTGTCATGCTATTAGACCTTTCCAGAAACCCATGTAAGAGTCCTGGCTTCCAGAAATGTGGAAATACTGCTTTTTGCCGCAGACCTTGTGAATGGAGGAGTTTCATTTCAAGGAGCCCTCAGCGCCCACTCCTTGCAGAGGCAGTGTCAGGCCGGGCACCCACTGGGGCAGGCTGCTCCTCTGCCCCTGCACAGGGCACCACACTCCCCGTCCTGGCCCCAAAAGTTTATTTCTCTTCATAATGTCTTGTAACTCCTGCCAGGTGCATCCGCGTTCATCCACTCCCTTGAGAAGCTTGAGCCTTTGCGCTGGGTTTACTATACCCACTCTTTTTGGGGTGGTGCCACCTGACTCCTAAGCCAGGGTGAGGAGCAGCCACTTCTTCAGGTCTTTCAGCAATGTTGTGATTTCAGCCTTCAAGGCAGATGAGCCTTCTTTGCTGGCTGCAACACTGAAATGGAAAATGTTGATGGAATGAGACATTCTGAACAGAACATGAGCATTTTCTTCTCAATCACACTTGAATTTTTTGATCATTGGTGCTACAGGTTACAAACATATCTTCCACCCTGCTGGAACAGCCACCAGACAACTTGTGAGGTGAGAAGGAGGAAGGTAGGAAGCCCTGTCAGCTAAAAAAGCTAAGGCATGAGGCAGAGCAAAAGTGCTTTGGGTTTCATCAGCAGTTTTGCACCCAAATAAGGCCTGATGGCTGTTACCTGGACAATGGTCTTGCATGATGCCATTGGTCACTCTCCAGCCTAAATTCTGGGTAACCCTTATTCGCAGAGGGACCTCCTGCAGTGGCTGCTGACATCTGCTGCTGACTCTTGAAGTGTCATGTCGTGTTCCAGCAAATTGGGGCACTGCAAAACCTTGAAGATAGGAGTTGTGATCTCTGTGAAAATGTTTCAGAATTTGGGCCTAATTTTATTTTCCTTCCTGGTAGGAAATGTCTGCCGTGGCACCTGTAACCAGGAGAGCAGGTCTGAATGAAAAAGGACATTAATTTTCTTCTTTAATAGGGTCAATAAAGAAAAATTACATTAAGCAAAGATAAGGCAGGAAAACAGCTGATTTGAAATGTGTAATAGATGTGTGGTCTTCTTAAAAATCCCACAGGAACTGATTATCTCAGTTTACAACTAGTTTAAGGCAAAACGCAAAAAATGACGAGGCTGGCCCTAACCATCACTTTAGAGGGGGATTATTCACATTGTTTCACAGGAAGTGGTGAATTACTAAAAAGCTGTCTCCATGTCCCTGTTGCTGCAATTACTCCCAATTACTGTCACTCACTCTTCTAAGGGATGTCTCACTGCTGTGTTTGCAAGGGCAGCCTCCTCTTGCTGCTGCGCCCCGACTCACTGCTGCTGTCCTGGGAATGCTGGGTCTTGGAGCAGGCCTGGGCCACTGGACAGGCTTTCCACAGGTGGGGGTGTTTGAAGAGGGGTGGGCTCCATCTCCTCTCACTGCTATCACCCACTGCATCCAGCCCCTCCTTTGTTTGCCCTGAGCCTAATTACAGCTCTGTCCTTTCATTCCCTACACCAGGGGCCCAGTCGAACGTAGGGAAGGAGCCTCAGGAGAGTGGTGGGTGGCACTGAAGCCTCCATTATGAGTGCTTGCACTTCATCCCGGCCAGGAGTGAATCTTCCACGCCAGCAAAGTCTCTGCATTTGTGAGAGGGAGCTGGCTCTGTAGCTGCTCTTCCGGCTTGGGCTGGGCTCCCCTGGTGCCATTTGCTAATCCCCTCCTCTTATCACAGCTTTTTCCTTCCCTCCCCTGTTGTTGGCTTGAGGAACTTTCCATTAACTGGGCTGATTTCAATACCATCAAAAAATTGCCTTATCTAATTATTCACCCTGTTACATCTCTTCCAGTGTCCAAAACCCATGGGAAGGGGGAAAGGAGAAGTTTAAGACAGAGACCAGCTTTCCTCTGTGATGGTTACAACTCACCTCCCTGAAGGCTTGAGCTCACAGGGGTATGAACACTTATATGCCTTGTGATACCCCACAAGTGGCTCCTGCCCCCGAGTTCTCTCTCCCGCTGAGCCAAGCCCAGGCACCCGCACCCTGGGGATGGCAGCAGCCCTGCTTGCTGCCTTTGAAGCTCACTTGCCCTTTCAGAGGCTTGCCCACTTGCAGATGCAGCCCTGTGCTGGCTCCAGGGCCCCTGCACGCCCTCCTTGTCTGCTGGTGATGGGCGGCAACCTCTCGCATGTGCCAGTGACATCCCAGTGCTGGCATTACCTTGGCTCGGCAGGGCATCTCAGGAAGTAGGAGCACCATGGAACTGCAAATAACTACTGTGGAAACGCAGCTTTATTTTCCATTTTCATCTGTATCTGATGCATTTTAACTGAAAACAAGAGTCATGCTTTGGGAAGGAAACAAAACTCAGTCTTCTCTTCACTTTTCATCTTTTTCTTTGAAAGCCCAGATCTTCGTTCTCTGGCCACTGTCCTTAGTTTTGGGAAGATCTGGGCATTGATGGGACAGCAGCAGTTTGACTCATCCTTCCCTCATAGATTCAGACTTTTATTATGAGTCTCTTATTAATGAGAATAAAAGAGCAAAACCCAAGTGTTTGCCATTATTGGGGGATTGTTTCACACTCACCAATGTGGCTTCTCTGGTAAGGACTGTTCCTAAGAAAAATGTGGCACTGAGAGACCAGAGAGACCCATGTGCAGGTCCTGAGGACCTCAGAGCAGCACCTCCCTGCACTGAGAGGAGCTGGGTTCAATGCTGCCCATTGCCTGCTGTACATTTATTTCTGCAATATTTGCCTCTTACCTTTTATTTTCCAGAGGGCTTGTGAGCTTCACGAGCACCCAATGAATCCCAGGGTTCTTTTTGCCATCCCTGCAATCCTCCCTCCAAACCAAACCCTTCTCCCTCTAGTTGTCACCCTGAAAAGTCCTTACCACCCGCTCAGCTTTTCCCTTCCTCTAATGTCCTACATGTGGAGTGTGCCTATCAACCTGCACCTCCACTCTTGCTTTCCCCAGGGTCCTCTGGTCTCACTTCTCTGCCTTGTAAGCTCCCAGGCCATCGCAAAAAAAGGTGGTAGAGCCAGGCTGGGGTGTCCAGCGGCGTTTGTTTGCAGCGACACCTCATAGGTATTCAGGCTGCTCTCCTCCTTGCTGATGAGCCTCATCTACAGAGTTTTCCTGCATAAAAAACTGCACGTGTCAGAGGGGAAAGACAAATGACGATAGCAATAATGTGGAAGAACATCCTCTGAACAATTGAGAGGGCTGAATCATGAACCACTTTTATCAAGGCGTACAAGAGGCACTTAAATATGAGCTGCTGCTTATAAATAATATTGGTATGTTAAATACATTTTTTCACAGTTTTATAAAGCGAGTGATCTCTGCTTTCAACTGGAAATCATAAAGTAAAAATCAATGAGCTTATATCAAGCTTGTATTATGGTCCTTGAAGAGCCAACTAACTCTATAAAAATGACTGTTTTCTAACGAAGATATAATTAATTGGATTGAGTTGGCAAAGTTTAAGTGCCTTGTCATATTTTGATTGCTATGCAGTGCTAGAACTTATTGATTTTATAGAACACCCTGTAGATAAATGTAATGATTAATTTCATTTGGTTTACAAGAACAGAAACCTTCTATGCAGAACTGGATGAGCTATTCTATTTTTTTATAACCGCCTGTACCTGGCAGGAGCATGGGTCTAGCTGTGGAGCTACACCAGGTGGCCTGGCCTTCCCTGGTTTCTTATTTACTCCAAAGAAATTCCTTATTTCTCCCAAACACGTGGTGTTTGTAATTTCAAGAACTTCAGAGAGAGTATTTTTCATTATCTATTTCTTGTGTGTTTCTGTTTTCTTTCTAAAATAAGGAATGGCAAGTTTTAGTCCATGTTTCCTGGTTTGCAAAGCCATCAACCACAGGTCCAGAACCCAGGCCTAGCTCACGAACTCACTTCTAAGTCAGTGCTTGCCTTGGGATAGAGAAGGTGGCTCCAGGCCCCTGGTCCAGAGCCCTCCGTGTCTGGGGCCCCCGTGCAGCTCCCTGCCCTGCCCCAGCAGCCCCAGCCCACGGCAGCTGGGGGCTCTCCCAGGGACAGGAGCAGAGCAGCATCACTGCCCTCAAATCCAGCCATGGCGGGGACAGCCGGGCCAGCTGGGGGCCCTGGGGCAAGCCAGGGCTGCGATCCCCTTCACACACACCACCGCGGGGCTCGGCTTGGTGCGCAGCCCTTGGAGCTGTTTTTCCCGAGGCTTTGGGGTTATTTTTAGCCGTAGCTACAGCACTCGGTGCCACATGGCTGCCTCTGAATTATTTGGTTTCTTAATTGGCGGAGTTGATGTAAAAGCAAAGTGAGGGGAAAGGAAATACCAGCAGCCTCCCTGGGGACGCCCTGCCAAGCCTGGGGGTGACAGTCGTGCTCACTGTGAACTGTCTCGGCATGTTTTTGTACCAGCAACACGGGGAATGAAAGGGATTTCAGGCCTCAGCTTCAGATCCGCTCTGGTGTTCCCTCCCTCGCCTCTCCGGCTGTGTTCTTGCCCCCACTGCTGGCAAAGGCGGAAAGTGCATCCCGAGGTGCTGCCGGGCATCCTCCCAGGCTGCACGGGCAGCTCGGAGCCGCTGGAAGCTGGACCCCAGGCCCACACGGTATCTGCAAGGTACCAGGATCGAAATCAGAGCCTTGATTTTTGTGTTTGCCCCCAGAACGGATTAGTATTGAATGTGTGATTCATAAGGTGTTTAATGAGTCTCTGGGTACAAACTGGCAGAGCAAAAATATTTCGAGTAGCCTAAGCTGACCAGAAATGAAAACAGGAAAGTCCCTTTGTACAGTCTGGATGGTAACTGCTAAAATCATATCCCAGTAACTAGCCATGCACTGCATTCCTCCAAATCAGTGCTCTCTTCCATTCCTCCAAATCAGTGCTCTCTTCCATTCCAAAGAGATGCTCATTTCTGTGTGACGTTGGGAAATCACATGTGCCAGGCATGTTTGAGTGGCTCCCTAAAAAAAAGTGTCTGGATCGATAAGAGAGCGAAGAAGTGGCTGAGGATGCTCAGACCAGGCCACCAACAATATGGCTTCTCAACCCCACCACTGTGAGGGGACAGTCGACAAGATCACCAGTTCTCCATGCCACTGCTGTGATGTTACATCCTAAAACACACAGTTGGAGGGAAAACAACATCCAGTATTAAGCTAAAATCCAGTCTCCGACTTTGAGCCTGAGCCACCCACATCCCAGCACAACCCACAGCCTCTACAGCGTTGCCTTCTCCAGCAGTGCTCCGTGTTGCAGGTGGAGCCTCAGATCAGCTCTTTGGCTCTGCAGCCTTCTGGCTGCTCCTTGCTGAGGCACTGCCATGCTGCGTCCCACAAGTGGTTCCTTCCCAGCAACCCCCAGGTTGTGAAGCGCCACTTTTCTGTGGCACTTCAGTCCTGGGGAGTGGTGCTGACCGAGCTCGGCGTGGCTCCCGTGGGTGCTGGGTTTCACACGAGGATGGCAGGGGCGATCACCAGGACAGGAGGTGTCCCTGTTCCTCAGGCTCTGCCTGGCAGTACCTTCCTGTCACTGGGAACTACACTGCCAGCAGCCTGCAACTTCCATGCTGGCAAAGCAAAGATGAGCAAAACCACGAGGAGCACAGCATTGCCCAGGCTCGGGTGCAGGACAGGACTGCTTGGGAGCTTGCAGGATGGCCACCCTGGCAGAGGGCACCCCATGTAGATGATCACTGGATCAGTGGGTGTTCAGTCCAGTGCTTGCAAGGCACCACCTGCAGGCATGGATCACCCCAGGCGGGAGGTGCAGCTTGTCCCCCTGCTAGCACCCAGCTGGACACAGCCATGCTCCCCATTCCTGTTTGTGCTGGGGCTGCCCCGGCACCAGGCCATTTGAAACATTATCTTGAATAACTGGGCTATCAGGAAAATTGTGAATGTACATTCAGCCTGGGGCTTATCACTGCTTGGCTGAGCACTGGCTGTACATTCAGGGCTGCCAGGGGCACAGGAGCAGGGCAGAGCAGCAGAGAGGCTCCCGCCAGCAGCAAGGGAGCCAAGGTGAAGAGTGAGTGCCCTGGAAAAGCCACCTTCCCCAGTGCTTTGCCCCCAGTTGCACCTTGCTGCTAAAGCTGCCTCTGAACACGTCCATCAAGCTGCAGGGGTGACTCCCGTGACTGGTACTCGCGCAATTGCTGTGCTTCTTGATCTAAAAATACGGTTAAAATTTTGCTCTTGAGATACATTGTAAAAATGTCACTTTTCAGGGCTTTCTCACAGCAGGGATATGGTTCCTGGTGAGCTGTAACTCAGCTCCGGCTCCAGGGGGGACTGGAGCAGCAGTGCCTGCCTGAGGCACTCACAGGTGAGCTGGAAGGGGAAGCAGGAGCTCAGCTATGCCAATGGCAGCAGTTTTGGCAGCAGCTCTGGATGGAAACCAACCACAGAGATTTATAAATCACTGCTCTTTACATGCAAATTACTTCTCCTTAGATAAGAGGAAACAAAGCACCCAGGAGGGGAAGAAAGTCTAACTTTTGGGAGGTTATCATGGTTTCATCCCACAACATCTGCCAGCCCTGTGTCAGTGCAAGGTAACCAACACATAGCAGGAATCCGAGAGTATAGAAGATGTGTCATTACAAGTAGGAGTAGGAGGAAAATAAAGCAAGTTGACAGCTCACATCCTGTGCCATAATCCTAGAAATTGTTAATATTTACAAAATTAACATCTAATATAACCGATGACAATCTCACTCCTCCTGGTTGTCATGAGGATATTAACAGTTACCACCCGCTACAAACTGGAAATATTCCCCGTCTCTGGAGCTCCTGCTGCTCAGCAAGCGTGGGGATGGCACAGACTTGGCCTTCCAGCTTTCCCACCAGCCCCAAGCCATGAGCCAGGGTGGAACACCCAAGCACTGCTGGAGCTGGAAATGCCTCCTGACCTCACTCTGCTTCTGAGAGCAGAGGGTCAGGCAGAACAGGAGGGAGATTCTTCTCTCTCCCCAGCTCCTCCAGGAGCCCAGCATCCAGCCCCATGCAGCGCAGCATGCTGGGGAGAGCCCAGAGGGGAATGGGGAGTACAGACAGTGCTGGAGGGAAGAGAGGCGAGGGCCACACCGGCTCAGATCACACCTTGCAACAAGCTGCCTTTTCAGGAGAAACTCCTATACTGCTGGTGTGATTTGCCAGCTGTAAGGTTGGAAGCTAACTGATGAGCAGATGCTAGAGTGTCATTCCCTAAACATGAAAAACCTGACTAAAACCAAAATAAAGGTGCTTGAACACCAGTGACTTCATAGGAAACTTATTCCTACACTAACAATCATAAGAAGGTGAAACTTTAAAATCACAGTGCTATTCCCCACTATTTTTTTAAAAAAAGAGTAACAGCAGTGCCCATTTTCTCAGAACTGAGGTTTTTTTTTTTTTAACTGTTGCCTGTCCATCAAGAGGATTGCAGGAGGCAATACAAAGTTGACACTGTTAAGTACAAGAAAATTGTGGATGGTGCCTGCACAAGCAAGATTTCTGACTTCATTTTGCCCTATCCTTAGCAAGGAATATTAGTTCCCCAGGCCACTCCTTGCACAAGCACAGCACGTCAGGGTTATGGTAATTTTAAAAGGTTTCCTCTGTCAAGGTGTATAGTATGCAAAAAAATCACCATACTGTTTCCAGTTCACTGTATGCAAAATCAAAACAGAGAATTACCAGAACAGAACAGAACAGAAAAATAGAGATTCAAAGACCTCCCAGGTACAGGAAAGGTTTAAAAAAGCCAATTTTCTCTTCATAGGAATACTTTTCTCCCCTTGAAGTGGAATGCTGTTGGCTGTATGAGAGGGTGGCCCTAAGAGGCAACCTGACAAGTGACCCTGATGAATGAATGGATTGCAAAAAGGCCCTCTTCAAGGCAACCTGAGATCAGGGATCTCATTTTTCAGCTAGGCCAGTGAAACAATACTGATCAGTGGAGCAAAGAGCAGCCTTTCCAGAGCTTGGTGTTCCAGCTGGCACAACACAAGTGCTTACCTAGGTGCAGCAACCAAGGGCTCTTTGGAAGGGGCCTCAATCTGATGGATCCTCTGAAGGAATGACCATGGGGACCATCATGAGTTGCACTGCTCATTAAGTGGTTCACTACAATAAGATACAGCAACTACTTTCCTTGAAGTACAGTGGAGAAATAAATGTGACCCAGTAAAATATAACATTGTTTTTAAATATTAAAAAAGTGATGACCTTAGAGAACAGATACATAAAATCATCACAGTCACATTAAAACTGTTGTGTAGTTTGCTCTAAGAAGCTGGTACATTTTTAGACACACTAAAACCTTAGCACATTACATCCCAGATAGTTCGCTTTTCTTTCCCTTGTCTTTTATTCTGCCCTGCACCTCTGAAGAGCATTTCTTTACAACCCAGTTTGTTTTCTGTTTGTAAAGCTTTATGCATTTCAGGTTTTCATCATCTTCTGAGATCATTATCTTATTTTTTTCATCTTTCTTTTCAAGAAACTTCTTTCCCTCCCCCCGCATCTGCCACCATCTTCAGTGTAATACCTCTCCCTTTAGGATTTCTTTTATCCTTCTCATCTTTATGCCTTTCAGTTACTCTTCCCCAGGCCCTTCATTCCTGCTTTTGCTTGTCAAAACTGTGTTTCTTCCTCCTTCATGAGGGAGGAAGTGGGAAGGTTGGGTGGATTTTTTTGCTATGAGCACATAGGAATGCTCCAATCAATACTTTGCAGTCCTGCAGAGGAGAGCTTGCATGACTCTTTCACAACTTTCAAAATTTGCTACTGCAGTTAATGAAAATCTGACTAATGCTTGAAAATCATAAGCTTATTTTAAAGCAGTGCTGTAGCTTCCCACCATAAGGCCTTCCCCAACAAGCTTTTAGTTTTACATTAGACACTACTCCATGCTTTGAAACACTTGTAGCCCTGTAGCAACTTCTTTTTGCCTAAACCCCAGGACACCCCAGAGCAGGTGATGGACACAGTCTCAGACACCACCTGAGCCTTCAGCTCTGGCTGGATTTCTGTTCAAACCAAAAAGCCGTATTGCCACCCCACTCACAGAAAGCCATGTCTGTGTGTACCCAGGGAGATTTTGGAAGCCTGGTGAATCCAGTTCAGCTGGAGGTGAGTGTATGTAGAATGCCTCCAAGCCTCAAAGCAGGTATCTAGCCACAGCTGCAGGCACCTGTCAGGAGAGCAGTGGTGCAGCCCTGAGGAAGTGCCACCCTCAAGGGCTGGGGTAGCGTTCAGTGCCGGGGAAGTTTCCAGAGCCTCTTCACCTCTTCCTGATAGATGTGCCCTTGCTATTTATTTTGTTCCAAAAAGAATTTGCAATAGTAGTTTGGGGATCTTCTGACACTTCATTGACATTTCTTCAGGACTTTTTGCAGCATGATTATTACTGCCATTAGGTCCCCTCACCTTTTAATGCCCACACCACATTTAATTGTGTGCATTCCAGATGGGGCACAGTTTTTGCTGTGAATTCTTAACATGCATCCAACCTAGCACCTTCATGGGCCGGTTTCAGTTGGACCTGTTCCCTAGGCAGATCACTTAAGAGGTCTGGAAAATCCTCTGCAGAGCTTGCAACAGATAGAATTGACTGTTCCTGACAAGTCTATCATTTTTACTGTTCTCCATCTGCCTACCAAGACTGCCTCATTCTTCTGAAGTACTGAAGACCACTTAAAGTGTGTCTAAAGCTTGATGCCAACTTCCCAGACCTGCTTGCCAATTCAAAAAAAATCTGTTGCAAAATATATGTCAATACATTTATTCCCAGACTAAGGCAACCATGTTACTTAAATGCTGGGGTAATCCTAAATGTGCTCGAGAGGGTGGTGCTGGTAACAGAATCTTCAGATACAAAACGGCTTTTGCAGAAGGCATCACTTCTAGCATGAGATATTTAAAACCTTTTCTTTTCCCACTGAACACAACAGGGCTGTCTTGGCAGTCTGGGCATGCTTCCCAGCTTGCTGTCCGGATGGGATGGCAGCCGACACTAGGCAATGGGTTGCTCGGGTACGAAATTCATTACATTGGAAATCAAGGGCAGGAAGGTCTTGACATAAGCAATCCAGGTATGAATATCTGTCCCTGTTCCTTGAGTTCCCTTGGTAGCTTTTGCTCTCCTAAGAATAAAATTGTTTGGGAAACACTGTCTGTAGATTTTAGGTTTTTCTTCCCCATCGGTAAAACCTGAAACTATTTGAGCTGTTAAACCATTTGCAGCTTCTGAGCTTGGTTGTGGTGCCAGCTTTGTATAGATAAATATAGAACCTGTGGCATTTTCAAAAGCCATTTGGAATAGCTCTTCAATACAAGCACTTTCAGCAGAGATTAAACACATTATTTGGGTTTTCTGCCTAAAGAAAAAAAATCACTTGAAAAATTGGCAGAAGTACCAGTTTCTTCAAATGACAAAGTTCTCTTCCCCAAACTGAGTCTGGCAATTGGCAGCTCTCTACAAAGACAATTTTTTTTTCTTTCCTCTCTCCCCTTCCCTACTCCTTGATTTCAAAATAACCTCCAAGGCAAAAAGAGCAGTACACAGTAACATAAAAAAAAGAAAAAGAAAATGATTAAAATTTTTCACTCCTTGAACAGAATGCTTTGCATTTTAACTAACTTGTATCAGATAAAATGCTATCACATTCCTACAGAAGACATCAATGCATTACAGAAAACTGGACACATACGTTCCTCAAGAATTTCCTTTTCAGAAGTCCTCCTGAAGAAACTAAACAACAATACAAATGAAGAGCTTTATTAAAATCACTTGGAATATCATATGAAATTTAGTATCATATAGTGTAAGTGCAAATTCCCCGATATTAACGGGATGTGACACATGTGAAGAGAGGACATTACTATACATAAAAATAGAAAAGTTGAAATATATTTGACAGTGATGTATTAAATGGCTACATAAATCTGACCATAATTAGGAGCATATGTAATTTTGTTTCCCTCTAGCAGTATCTTCTAAAGCATTATACAGAGTAAATTGCATTTAATTCTAATCCCTGCTTTCTTATACATAACAGATGTGTAGAAATATTACAGGCACAAGCAAAAGCAATGTAAAAGATGTGAAAACAGAGGCAGAAGCCAGGCACTTATTTGTTCTTGGCTGCCAGAGGTTTACGGCTGATCTTCTTTGACTTGTCATTGTTCTTCTTTGGAGGTTCAGGGTTCGCCTGCATGTGTCTGCCATAAAGACTGTAAGGAAAGGAGAAAAAAAATTGTGATACAACCATTAAACACAGACTTTTGCTCTGCAGCACACTAAACAAAGCATCTAGTTACTAGAAATAATAAGAAAGGGTCTTTATTTTGTCTCAACACACTGAATTTTCTATTGGATCTCAAGCTGCAGTCATTAACATTTGGTTTTTTGTGACTGCTTTTTCGTGACTTTTTGGGGGAGTAACATCAGGGAAGAGCAGGCCTTTGGAGCAGTGAAGGAGCAATCAGTTTTGCCTTCAGAAACTAGCAACCTTTATTCTGCAGTTATGGGATTAAGGCTTGGAAGGCTATAAGGATGTGTATTCAAGTAGACAATGACAAAAATTGTGTTGAATTGGAGAGATAGAGTGCCTGCTTAGAGCAAAGCGAGCATCATCCCTACCAGAAAACCCAAGGGCTTGATAATGTGACAGAGAGCAATGGTGTCACAGCCGCCTTTGCTGCTCACACATGATTGATAGCACTGGGACAGCTACCAACACATCAATGCCACATTAGTAAGTACCACTGATTAAATGTTGACAAAGTATCCTACAATTAAGACGGCTAGCATTCACTGTGAAGCTAAATGGACTACATGGCTGAGAGGATCTTGCTAAATATCACAGAGTAATTAACAGATAATTTATGAGTAATCCCGTTTAAACTAAATTAAAAACCTACCCAAAATAAACACAGCTCAAACTTAACCTCCCTTACTGACATAAAGTGCTTTTTGAAGATGCACTTTGTGGGTTTTGGTTGGCATAATTTTCTTCATAGTGGCTGGTATGCGGCTGTGGTTTGGATTGACACTGAAAACTGTTGATAATGCAGGGATATTTTAGTTATTGCTGAGTGGGGCTTGCACAGAGCCAAGGCCTTTTCTGCTCCTCACCACACCAGTGAGAGGGCTGGGAGTGCACAACTTGTTGGGAAGAAATGCAGCCAGGACAGCTGACCCCAACTGGCCCAAGGCATATCCCAGACCATACTACATCCTGCTCATCATACAAAGCTGGGGGAAGAACAAAGGGGGGATGTTTAGAGTGATAATGTTTGCCTTCCCAAGTCACCATTACACGTGATCTTGGAGATCTTTTCCAACCTTTGTGATTCTGTGACTCTATTCTATTTACTACTCTAATTCTATGTCAGAAGGTTAAAAGCTACCACCTGCTCTGAGCTTTACGTTGCTGTATCTGGAAGATACTTCAGCCCTGGGGTTCCACAGTTCCCTGGACTGTGGAATGGGATTAGAGCTTCTTATAGGGTGGGGTGGAGAGGCAGCGCTTGCTTTCACCTTCTCAGCAGCTGAAGTTTTACATCATGCTGCTAAGCAGGCTGCTGTCAAGGTGTACTGTAGCCAAAACAGCCTTGCTCAAGGAAAATACAACTGTAAACTATGACATTACTTCACCTCACTGAAATTTTATGTGTGCTATCACCTACTGTCAACAAGGGATCAGGTGCCATTTCCCAATGAATGCAGAGAGCCCTGACCCTCTGCGATAACTACATGCTTTGTATTAGCCACAATACGCATATTATTCTTTTATTTCATAAGAGATAGAGCTCCAGCAGCACAAGGCTGTATTTTATCCAAGTACACAGTGTGTGTATTAATCAAATATACATCCTAAATAACTGTCCTGTTCTGGAAGGTGTTAGGTGAGTCAAGGGAGGAAGTCTATGGAAGGAGATGGTTCAGTATTATGAAAAGCTATCACTGTAGAAGAACACAGAAGTGACATTCAAGGAGGTTGTCCTATCAGAAACTGACCCAGGATAGAAAAAGTCAGAGAACAACGATAGGCAGTGCAGCATTTGAACCACTGTCAGCAGTAATTTTTTAACTCTTAGAAGTTAGCACTAGTTAGGTAAATACAAAATTAACATTCAAGCTGTTTCTCGGCTCTTTTAAAGTCCCCATTTAGGACTTTAGGCACTGAATTCACAGAGAATCCAGTGATCCACTGTATCTGAGCACAAAAATCCTATGTGGAGAGGAACAGAAGTCCCCTGTCACTGTCCTGCGTTCCACATCCTGCTGCCCCACATCTCCTTCGCCCAGTTAGTGCCAACCCAAAGAGGACTGAAACAGCTTCAGTGGTTCTCTAGTGTTACATACCCTGCTTTTGCTCCAGTTGGTTTAGGCTCCCCCTTTTTACTCTGGAAACTTTACATAGGTTTCCCTCGCAGGTGATCCTTTTGGCATTCATTCTGCCTCACATCCTCTTTTCTCAGGGCAAATGTTCAAGTTTGTGGACTGGTAGAGCTCAGATTACTGAACTTCCCAAAGCAAAAGGGTGTGGTGGGAATTTTACTGACTACACAGATGCTTTTGAAAGGCAGAAAACCTGAATAATGACAATTTTGAATGAACTTCAGAGCTCTGGTAAAGTCGACTTGGGCAATGCCTTTTGACTGCGAAGAGGTCCAGCAGCCATTACAGAGTGCATTAAGCAGTAAAAATACCAATTGACCTGTAGGTACTTTTGGGGTTTTTTTGGTATTCGCTCCATACAATATTCAGCGCTATTGGTGCCCCAGCAACTCCCTTTGCCCCATGCAAATACTACATTAGTAGTACCAGATGTACATGAGTTGAAGGCATCTACAGCACTTTCACATTCTTTTTACCTATTTTCATGTCCAGCCACTTCTATCAGCACGAGCACCAAAGTTTCATTCAGCAAAGTAATTACTGGGTTTGAAATAAGAAAATCAAATATATCTACTTAGGTTTCCTTGGCAAAATGAGAGGAAGCTTCAATGCACATTGCTATCCCAACTGAAGATGAGTGCTTTACAATCTATCATGTAGGCTGCTAGTCAAAGAGCAAGGATCAGATTTATTTAGATTATACAAGCCTTCACACACAGGGTCTCTCTATTCTGTTTGCATACATCAAATATGAGGAGACATATGGTGTCACAACAACACTCAAATACAATAATGACTGTGATAATGCCTCTGGGACAGAATTTGCCTTCTGTTACAGCAGGGAAAAGAGAATTCAAAATTTTCAATAAACTACGGTACAATAACAGACACCACTTTTATAGCTCCAAGGGAAAAAAAAAGCCAAGGGCAAGAAAAAAGCAAAATAAAAACACCAATGGAGATGATCGGCAACTATCGAGAGAAGCAACTATCTGTCTTCCACAAGAACCTATAACCCTTTAGTTTTAATAGAGGTGAAGTTTGCATAAAGTCTTTAGTAATTTCAGTACTTACTGGAAAGACACAGCCACAGAAACAGCTGTAGCCAAGCTGTACAAACGATGTACACGCTCTTGCTCTGCACGAACACAGAGTCAGACGTGTTCGGCAGAGCCGCGCATCATCCTCGGCAGCAGAGGTCAGCTGAAGACATGCACACAGACAGTTCTGCTGCTCAACTGATGGATGCTGATGTGCTAGAGGATGGCACCTTGACATAGCTGTTTGCATGACTAGACCCTTAGCTAAGGCAGATTGTCTCCATAAACACACAAAATAATTTTGAAGCAGATTGTGGCTATGGTTTCAAGGCAGATTTGTGAGATAAGTGCTGATAACACATTCACAGCAGTGCCTTCCCACTTGATATTTTGAAACGTCGCCTGTTCATGGTGACGTTCACCTCTGAGCAGGACACTACACACAGCTTAAAGGCTGAAATGTCTGCTGAAGGACAAAATATGGAGTGCAAACAAATACTTGAGATGTTTGCAGTAAGAGTCAGAAGCTGGTTACTATAACCACAGCTCATAAACTGCAGAACCTTTGTAGACTTAGCAACTACAGTATTGCAGGCAGACTTCTCATTACATTAAAATTAAAGGAGAGATCACATGCAAGACTGAAAGTGCAGAAAGCCCTCAGACAGAGACTCTGAGTAGCTTTCTTTCCTTGTATATATTTTTAAAAGCATCTTTCATGAACAAAAATGTTTCTTTGTATGCAGATGTAAACACAAACAAAATCTTCCTGCATTTTCCACCTGCCCCACTGGAAGTAACAAACGACAGCAGCGTGGCTGCTGCAGCAGCAAAACTAACAACATCAAGTGAGAAAGATGCTCATTAAACTTCATCATTCTGTCTACTTTAATGATGCTTTTCCTTAATAAAAATTCCCTAAGTAGTTGCAAGGATATTAGGCAAGGCCTCTGGTTATGTATCAGGGGCCTAAGCTGTCACTAGCAAGCATGCAGTTCAGGAGAGGCATTCCCAAGAGGAGAGAGTGAATACAGCTTTCTTGTAATAAATTCAGAGAGAATCAATAACCACAGCTTGCCACATTACTTAAGCATTTAGGAAAGTAGGTGATCCTTCTAAATTAAACCACAAATTGCTGAATGTTGCAATTTACAGCGTAAGATCAGGCATGGAACCCTGTAACTTGAAAGCATACAGTCTTGCTACCAAAATCTCTGAATTTAAAAACAGAACCATAGTTAAAATTCTTAAATTCATAAGGGTCAAAAGAGTCACTTTCAAAAACAAATTCAGCACAACGGCCTCCAATTTTTCTCTCAACAAAATGCTCACTAGCCAAGGGTTACATGCTCCCAGAGATAAAAGAGAACTTGTGTAAGCTAGGGAACTAGTGCAAAGTGTTTGATGCACACATTGATTTTTTTGAGTTTAAGCATTTTGAAAGAAGATTTCAAGACTGAGCCATAAGAAACACACTGGTCTCACTTGACGTCTCTAACAGACCTACAGGGTGAGTATGCAGTATAAAATGGACCACACAGTTAAATATGGTCCTGGAGAGATGCTACCTCCAGCTACGTGCTGTCATCAGGGAAACAAAGGTGAAACATTCCAGTTCTGCTCGATTTTTCAAAAGCTGAAGCTCAGGGTCAGGCAGATATTTAATAGTCAGATGAAGCTTGAAAAGTTGGTATTGACAGTGACCTCAACAGGACAGTCCTAAACCCCAGGTGATGAAGTCAGAGAGGGGAAAGGTTGAATCAGTGGTGGTATCACTAGAAACTCAAAGCTGAAATAAGTGTTTGCATGACTGATACATGCTGGCTACCCTGCAAGTTCAGATGCACTTACTGCAAGGTGCTTTTGCCACAGCAGTTTTTGAGTAGCCAATTGCTGTTCTGGTATCCCCTCTGAGTAACTGGGACTGACCTTTTCTATGTGGGAGCTGCTAACATGTCATCCCCTCAAACCACATATTCCCTCTCCCAGGAAAGGGACAGATATTGGAATTTAATTTGTCAGTCATGTACCAGTGAGAGAAAACAGTGGAGGTTAAAATTACTATGCAAGTATCACATTATGTTGTTAGTTCACCAATGATGTTTTCAGTCTTTGTGACGTCAGTCAGATCATCTCATTGAAGAGGAACAAGGCATGGGTAAGTGAAACCAGAATCTGTTTTCCTTACACCCGAATGGCAAACTGCAGCTTCAGGATTCTTAACAAAGAAAAACCAGACACAAGTGATTCATTTTATTCAGCTAATTTTTTGCCCTTTGTTTTCAAGTGCTCTGAGAGCAGATGGCAGCAATGTCAGTGATGTTCATCATCTGATGCTCTCGCAAGTTTCTTCAAAACCCCTCAGCTCTGGCCCGTCTGTGTCTGTGCAGCTCTCTCCTCCCGCTCTGCGATGGAGGCAGCACTGGCTGGATGAAGGGGGCAGGTGCTGGCAGTGCCACGTGCTGCAAGAGCCTCTGGGCCACTGACCCTGCAGCTCTCAATGTGCTGTGAAACTGCTCCACTATTTTTAGGTCTGTTAACAGTGTGCCTTCCTCTATAGCCCACTGACACTCTGGGATGCCTAACACTTCAGACTGCCCCAAATCTCCACATGCCAGAGCCCAGCCCTGAGACACTCCCAAGTGTAACAACCTGTGTTATTTTTCTGTTCCTTTCACCTGCCTCAATTATCTTCATAACCCAAAGTTCCTGCAGACTTTGCCTGTCACCACTCTCCCTAATTCCCCATAAGTCCTGCATTTCACCTTTCAAAGAGAATTTCTGGATCACTAGAAATCCCTAATACCCTCAAATGCTCTTCCAGGTCTTCAGCCCACAGGCACTGGGAAGGGGAACTGATCATCTCTTCCCATCTTGGATTAGTTCATTTTTTTTTAGCTAGTTTCATTTTTTGGAGCCCAAATCAGGTAAGAAGAAGAAAATTCGGCACAGGTGGAGAGATACATATCCAAGCCCATGTCTCCCAGTCAGTGGAGATCTAGCTAATAAAGCCAGTGCATGATCAAGTGCAAGTGTCTGTTGTAAGATGCTTAGCTGCACTGCTCTGTTCAAGATTGTCACCAGCTACAGCGGACAGTGGGTAGTTAGCTGACACGCAGACTCTCATGTTTAGCTATTTTAAAATGCTACATGGAGTCCACCCAACCACTCCCTCTATGCTCCCACTCTGCACTCTCACAAGCTGTTAGCTACCTTACATTAGAGACTCTGCTGAGTCACGCAGTCCAAAGTTGACTTACTCAGAATTCCTGCCTAAAAACACTCCAAATCTCAACAAGCAAAAAAAAGTATTCTGCCAAAACTTACTGGAGCTCACTGTTGCAGCATCCATGTAGAACGTGCACCCTCCAAAATAAATCCCATGTGTCTCGTACTGGCTACTTCACTGTTCGGTTTTCCACAGGGCTCCCTTCTGCTGGCCCTGTCTACCCCAGTCTATCCCCTTTACATTTGCTGCTCTATATACCTAAAGAAAAGACTCAACCTCTAAGTGCCATATCTCCTACCCTCTATCCCTGCAGGTTACTGTCGGAGGCAGACCCTGACCAGAGGGACCTCTGGCCTCAGCTCAGAGGTCCCTGACCTGACACGCCAGTGAGGGGAGATTTGAGCTGAGGTAACTATGATTTACAAACACTTGCTCTCCTATAGGGCTGGCAATTGATGGATAATTGTAATTCTGCCAGACACATCCGCTCTTAAAATGGCTAATTTAATTCTCACTTCTTTGAACTCACCATGTTGCATGTTATGGGGAACTCATGTTTTTTTCCATAAAGGAATCCCAAGTAGGTGTTAGGTATTTCTCTAATTAATACACAGTAATAAAAGAAATCCTTCTCCTTAAATTCTCTGAGGCTAGCAGTCTTTTGAAGCAAGTACTTTAAATGTGAGGCTTGTTAGGGAAACACAGCTGGAAGCTCATAGAAGCCTAGCAAAAAAAAAGGTTTTCTTAAAAGGAAAATGTACAGGCCAAGATTTGCAAAGCTGGCTAATGACTTGGCATACCCAACCCGAAAGACCTTACAAGAAGTGTGGCTTTTGGCAAACACAATTTTGAAAGCAGAAGGAACACTAGCATCTAGCTTCTGAAAGTCACACCTATCTCAATACCCAGGGAGCCCAGCACTGAAAATCTACATCCGTGCTACAAATCCAGAGAGACACACAAGGGGGGCCTCCATGGAACTGTCACAAACATGGAAAGGACAGGGCATGCTTATGCTTATTTATTTCAAAACAGAGGCAAACAGGAATTTAGATTTCATCTAGGGAATCTATTCTGCTGATAAAACAATCCCCAGCTAGTCCAGTAATAATGAAACAGCAGCCTGAGAGGGACCAGGGAGAGAACAATTCGTTTCTGCATGTGGATAGTCCTATCAGACTACTGCAATTCTGAAGAATTTCTCACCTGGGACTCAGATCTTCAAGCACATTCAGGAGGCCTGATCTCCCTTCTCATGCTCCATTTCGAATGGAGCAATGAGTTGTTCAGCCTACATGTGCAGACCAGTCCCTGAATCCACCCCAGGCACAAAAAAACTGCATAGGTAAGAAACCGAAGTTCTTAAGGGTAAGAATTCCCATAGACTGCAGTGGAATATTTTCCTACTTGTTTTCACAGATCAAATAGTGCTTTCCTACTTAGGACCAGAAGAAAAAAATTAGTGCCAGATACAGGCATCAGCTTAAACTCTGAGGGCTGAGATATCCACTAGAACAAATGGCATCCTACATCTAATTCATTGAAAGCAATCAGGAGCCACAGAAACTGCATGAGCATGCTCAGCTTCTTTGGCGGATGCCAAAACGGGTAGCTGCAGAGAAAAATGCACCACCAAGAGGGAAAAAGACTACTCAAGTGAGAAAGAAGTGTGTTCTGTTTACTGAAGTCATCTGTATCATCACAACCCTTATCTTTATGTATTTGTAATTGGTGACCATGCAATAGAAAAATCAACAGTTGCTCTATTTTCCCAACCCATTTTGGGACAACACTCAAGGCCACCTGCCTGATCTCAAACTAACCCTGGACAGGCAGCAAACACGGCACAGAAAACACACTGGCATGCAGCACAGACATCCTCCTGGAGACAGCTGAGCACAGTGTTTTTCATTCTTATGTTATTTTAATGCTGTTGTCCACGTGGAGTCCTTTGAGCTTCAGTAAAACAGTGCTCACTTTCCTTTCTGAATGCTATACTGCTGCTCAGACAAATGCCCTTACATAATCTTTATTATTGATTTATTACATGCATTTTGCTGTGTACCTAATTAACATTTAAAAAAAGGAAAACAGAGGGCAAAAATAGCTAAGTGCAAGCCAAGGAACTTTCTTTAAGTTATTCTGTGTCTGGCAGGTATGTATTTCTTTTCCAGTACCAAGATGAAGTGTACCAATAAAAAGTACAGAAGGGACTCTGGGGAAATACTGATACAGAGAGTCTCTTTTTACTTTTTTTTTTTAAGCAAAATTGAAGTGTCTGAGTTAATCTGAGCCTGCTCTGCTGCACACTGAAGATGACCAGTTTCACTGGCAGTAGCATGGAGAACATTCAGGAGATTGCAATTCCCCACACACAGGGTTTATATAGCTGCCCTGCTCTGCTGGGCTGGCTCACACACCTCTCCCAGGGTGTCCGCCTCTGCCATCCCAACTGGCTGCAGGGCCAGCTCTCCAACAGCTCCCTAAAATAAACATAAGGACTGAGCAGTGACAAGGGACACAGTGACAAGGTGGGGAACTCAACCAAACCAACCCCTCTGAATCACCACCTCTGAGACCCTCAAAGGGAAAGGAAGAAGTCCCAGTCCTGTCACACAACCCATTTGCGTGACCCAACACAAGAAATTCTGGAAGGCTCTGTGAGCTCTGGGGACCACTGTGTAAAGGGAGCACAGGATTTACTGTGGCATGCTTAGACAGAGTTTTGGGATTGAACAGGAGTATTTAAGGATTACACAGGACTTACAAGTTCTTAAGGCGACAGACCGAGAGAGTGGAAGTGAGTGACCAAGGATGACAGCAGAATACAAGTGTAGGGAAAAGGAGAGAGGATGAGGCAGGGAATAGATGAGGTCGATAGTGTGCAAGCAGGAGGAGGTCAGAACACTTGTTTGGCAGAACTCTGTGCCAAATCACCTTCACTTTGTCCTGCCTAAACCCTGTTTTTAGCCGTTTCCTGTGTGAGTGCGCCCTGTGTTCTAGCCACATGCATGCATGTCCCATCAGCAAAGTTCAGACAGATCAGCTGGTCAATAGGATGGACTGAGTCCCAGATACTGGAGCAACCAAGGGGCTCTAGGATCAGCCCCCCAAAGGACTGAGGGGTGTAGGCTGGAAAGACTGGGTCTGGGGGCCTGATATTTCAAACATCAAGATTGGGGAGCCAGGTATCAGAGTGATCCATGACATAGGGTTTTCCCTGAGCATTGCATGGAAATGTATTGAGGAATGCAGTCTGGCTGCTGTTTGTCCTCTCTGTGTTTATGTGTCCATCTGTCCTCCCATCATGCTAATCTGCCTGTGGCTGGCCACGTGTACATACATGTTCTGAGTCTGGTTAGCCTTGCTACTGACAGGACAATGGAACAGGGATATAGAGCAGTTGCTCACTGCCATCAGTGAAGGAATTAACTTGGTTCCTCCAGGACACTGGATTTAGCTGCTTAAAAGCATTACCAGGAAGATGAAGAATGGGAGCAACTCATTTCACTTTATGGCAACACTGCAAAATCTGAAGTGCTACACGTCTCAGACATTCCAATTTCACTTGGCCACATGAGTTGGCTTCGTTTAACTCATGATGGATACATTTTCCAGAAAAGCTGTTCTTGGACAGAGTTTTTGAACATGCTTAACAGATCAATGCAGGTCTTTCCAGTTTCCAAACACAGTTTAGGAAGAAGTAGTTCAACTACTCCCTGGCCAACATGGTCACAAACATGCCAATTATGTCAACCTTACAGACACCTGGTAAGTTGTGCTCTGACAGATCAACATACATGCAAAAGAAAAAGGTGATTCAAAGCCAATTTCAAAGTCATTGTCATCATATATGTTAAAATGCTGAAATATTGAAAGCCGAAGACCAAGCAGTTGCTTTGCTATATGGAAGCAAAAAATATCAATACAACGGTTTTCCAGATACGTAACTTTACTGTGGAAGACCAAAGATAGTCACTCAGAAACCATATAATAAAATGATACAGACTACTCACCTAATTTTCCAGCCAGTTTTGAACAAAGCATCACAACCTTAGTATTTGGCACACAATTACTGGGTTTTAAGCAAATCTTTGGTGATTTTCCATGGCTTTTACTGTGCCAACAAAGCTGTTCCAGAATCTTTTCATGAGGGACCTATGCTATGTGGCAGCCAATAATCTTTATGGCAACACTGCAATGAAAATGTCGCTTACTGTAATGAGCAGAGATCATAAGTTAAGCCCCCAGCTACCTTTCTATTATTTTTCATTAGAGTTTTTCTGGCTTTGCTATGCTTCAAAGTACTCAGGGAATTACCCCAAATTAGGCTCACTAGTCAGCTCATCATTACTCAGACCACACTGAAACTGAGCAATCAGCAAACTGAACCAGCTCCTGAGTAACACAAGACACTAACATTTGTTTGAATGTTTACAATTTCTTTTTTAGTTTGTCCTCTTTCTTAAAGGTCTGTTCTGTAAAACAAACTTGCTCACAGTTGGAGGCGGTTCTAAAACAACAGGAACATCACATAGAATTTTTTCAAGCCATTAACACCTTGAGCAAAGGGTTGGGCTTCCCTTCATCTACCAGAAACAAACTGTGATAAAGTCATGTTTTCTTGACAGCAGTGTTATTCCTAGACTTGTGTTCGATAGTGCTAGATGATGTGGATGAGATAAGAAGTCTCACTTACTATGTGAATCCTCATCCCTAATCTATGGCAGATTTTTACACTGGCTTCCTTCCTTCTTGCAAAGCAAGAAGCTGACCAACCTGCTTGAAAAGAGCAGTAATGCTGACATCAGTTAAGTTCTAATGTCATCCAATCTGCATGACTTCCCAAGCTGCTTTCACTGACTTTCAGGGCCCGCAGTGTGATCAACACAAAGCCTTTTGAAAGGCTTTCTCCTCCCCCAGTGTCTGTCAAGATGAAATGGCAATACAGTGTCAGCCTGATTTTGATTTCAACAAAATCAGTACAAGTTTTGCTTCTGATTTCATTGGGTTCAAGGTTTGGCCTTTAAGGTCAATTATCCATGCAAACAAAAAGGCAAACTGCAGTTGCAGTGTGGCTTACAAACCCCAAACTATGTACAACAACATCTGAAAAACATCTAGGCTGGCTATGAACAGTGGAGTGAAAATTATGCTTTCTCATCAAGTGCTAGTAACAGCTAAGGCCAATGAGTCACTCTGTGACTTCTTAATGCACTCATTGACCAAAATAGTTTCTCTTGCAAGGAAGGTGGGATTATGCATACTGATCTGGTTTTGCTCAACATCCTTTTGCCGTAGGTAGGCAGCACTTATCCTAAATTGTTGGTGCTTACGAATGCTCATGAGTTAAAGGAACAAATACGGAACTTTTACTGAAAAGGACAAGAACTAGTTTACTCATCAGATATTTGCAAAAGGCACCCACGGGAACCTTCAAGCATGATGTTAAATAAATCAGTGATTCCACCATCTTCTGGGCAAGAGGAAAGGGAACATGGAGTTGAAAACACTTGCACTGGACCAGTCTAAGTGCCACAGCAACAACAAAGGCAGAAAGAGTGCAGCAACAGGGAGCCAAACACAATACTGCAGTCTTGATGGACAAACTGCAGATCACCTACTTTGCATCTTCTTTGAAACATGCTGGAAAACACATTGCAGGGAGGACAAACACGGTCCTTGGTTCTTTCTTTCTGTTTTCTCAACCAACAGGCTATTAACATGTTTTCCAAATCCCAGCCTATGCAGACAAGGTAGCAAACAGGCATCCCCTTACTTGTGAAAGGTAAGATATTAGATTGGATATTAGGAGAAACTTCTTCACTGAAACAGTGGTCAACTATTGGAAGAGACTGCCAAGGGAAATGGTGGAATCACTACCTCCGGAGGTATTCAAAATATGTGTGGATGTGGTGCTTAGAGGCATGGTTTAGTGGCAGACTAGCAGTGCTGTGCTCATGGCTGGACTCAATGATCTCAAAGGTCTTTTTCAACCTTTGTGATTCTATGATTTGAGACCCAGCACTCCCCAAGCCTGCGATACGATGCAGATTTATGAGAAATGAAGGAGTGGGAAAAGCAAAGTAACTAAAGATTTGTCAACAGCTCTCTGTCACTGAGAATGCACTTCATTAACCAGTCAATTGCAGTGTCTAGGAGACACATTTATTGACAACTCACTGCCAATTGATCCAACATCTATATAAAACTCTTCTTATGCAACGAGCTTGCTGACTCAGATGATGATGAGATCTATAGAGAATTAATAGCTATACTAAGTCCCAAACTGCTCTAATTTCTAAACAAAATAAAACCAGAAGTGATAAAATCCCACCAACATTTCAGCAGCTAGACCATATTCACTGCTTAGAGCACATTTTAGAATGAGATTCACTTTGATACAGTCCACAGCTTGGGTAAATGTATTGCATGGGTATGAAATAAAAGTCCTTATGCAAACACTGTTTTTTACTTCTATGGCCATATGTACTTGTGGGATTACTTCTGAAATAACAGGGACTCTGCATTTTCTACCCCTCAATTTAGCATGGAAGCAGCAGAGACGCTCAGGGCTGTATGGCACCAAGTGCTCTGTGTGGTCGCATGCCTCAGCCTCTCGCCAGGACAGGGTAATGCTGCAAATGGCTAATTGATCCTGCAGTGGCTTTAACAACTGGCAGTCACCTCACACCGCTGGCAGCATTCCTGCAGTGCACACGCTCCCATCCTTTGCCTGCTTTGCTTTGTACTACCTGTTTTATCACTTCATGATAAGGCAGCATCAAAGACAGCAGGCATAACCTATTCTGGCATCTCCATCTGGCTTTATATATCAGACTTGTGCTGCTCTGGTGGATTAGTTTCAGATCCCTGTTGGCAGATCAAAGGCAGCAATAATAACCACAAATCAATCCCTCTTTAAGGCCTAAAACATCTTCTCCTTCGTAGCATGCCTCATTTCTTCACCGCTCCAGAGCCCTTATAAATACCAACTTTGCCTAGACACAACAGTTGTATGCAGATACTCAGGCCCTGGAGAATTTGGCACTGTGTGTTCACCTGGTTTTTTTCTGTTCTGTTATGACAATCAAAATGAGCAGCATCAATAGAGAGGTGCTCATGTAGATGAAACATTTGAGTCCCTGTAAGTCAGAAAGCTGCTTGGTGCCAAAGTGAGAGCATACGCAGAAGATGGCTTGCTTCCCTTAGTCTCATCTCAGGTAATGTATTTTCCAGCACTCATCAGAGCTGTATTTCCACTGAAGCACCCAGCTGCTTTCAGCTCGGTGCTCAGTGCTCTAAGCTGGCCAACAGATGTTTTCAGATACAGAGAAGATGCATCCTCAGTTGAACAACTGCACAGTGGACAGGCTGCTGTCTAACGGTGTTTCCAGACCGCTTCCCCGTTGATTAGCACATGCTCTAGAAAACAGGACTCAGAAAAGGGATTCATGAGGTTCAAGATCCACACTGTTGCTCCCATACAGGGGAAACATCTGGATCCTTTCACCATGACTGTGCTTGCATTCTTGAGATTGCTCTTGATTTCCTGATGTTCACCTCCTAGGATTTATCTAAAGGCAGTGTAAGTTAAAAAATGACTCAAAGACTAGGCAGCAGCTCTCTGCTTGGCTATGTCTTACTAACAAAACGAGGCTTTTACTATAGGAGGAGAAGTAGCTTTTGTTTACTCCCTCTCTGCAACACCTTCACAGGGACAAAGCTGCACTTACCATGATGTAGCTAGACAGTTGCCTGGTTCTCAAATCACCCAGAGATACTGCAGCCAAAAAAAAAAAAAATCTGTGCCTTGGTTTTCACATGAAAACTGCACTTGTGCTGTAAAAGATATACCTGCATGGGCAGTGAAGACGTAAACTCTCCCTCTTATCCTTCTTTACATCTTTTCGTGTTGTAACTTGCAGTTTGAACTACGCCTCCGAAGAGACTGCAATATCAGCTAGAAGCTAGATCAGCAATAGTTCAATATTCCTACATTCTACTTAAAATGAGACCCAGAGATAAATAGCAAAAATGAGAGCTGCTTAAAGATCTCCTGAAATTATTAAGAAAAAAAGTAATCAATTAAAGATAAACATACACAAATCATCTGGTGCCAACATTGCGTTTGCACAGCTTGTGAAGGCCAGAAAGACCTAATATTTCAGGATTACCACATAAGGGCTTGAAAAATATTTTCTCCTAAAATTCTTTTGAATACAAATGTAAAGTACTTTGATCCTGATTTTTTTCAGTATTCAATTAAGTTCCACTCAACTGACTGTTTACCCCTTATAATTTTTCACTACACACGTAAATCTAGAACACTGTCTCAACATAGGGAAAATGTGGATGGTACATATTGCTCATAGCCACACATAATTTTAAGAACTGTAAGTGTACTATTTCTAGATAATTTTTAAACTATGACAAAGATGCATGCTATTGAAGAAAAATGGCGAGCCTATAAAAAGCTGTCTGTGTTTGAGTCAATCAAGTAAAGAGAGTATCACTTTCTTCTTATAGTATGACTCTTCTGCATGCTAGTGGAAGCAGAAAGTCGGAAAGATTAACCAAAGACCAAGAACAGAAGACCATCCTCTTCTTTCCTCTCCATCTACTGAGCTTAGAAAAATGTCCAAAAAATGGAAAAAAAAAAGACACTGGCAGCTTCTAGCACAGTTTAATAAACCTTGGGGAAGGCCTTAGTGTTGAATTTGCCTTCCCAGTAGAACCTAAAGCACGGCTACTAAAGCAATACAATATAGTTTATGAACTTGCCTTTACTGCTGCGTAACTTATCTTTGAGAAATGATACTGTGGTGAACAACTGCTCTCTATGAATCTCTTTGGGCTTCAATGAACTGCAGGCTTTATCACAGGAAGTAAACTGGATCAAGATTGAACTCCAAACTGAAATATATATACTGTATTTTTGGATTAATGAAAAATATTTAATTCAAAAGTTAAATACTAGTACACTCAAGCAGTTTTTTATGCTCCATGTCAACTTCTGAACTACAAATCTTTTTGACATATTTCACGCTGAAACTAAAAAGAAACAAATTCCAGAACCATTCGTATTTTTTTCTGTTCAAGAAAATTTCCCTTTTCTGTTTTATTAGTTTTCTGTCTAACAAAAAGCAAATATATCCTTTCATTAAAAAAACCACACAAGAAAACCCAACCAAAGTAGAATACAAGTCAGAAATACAAAACCACACTGCAAACTCAGAGTAAACATAAGTAAACCTCAGTAATCAAAGACAAAGGTATATGAACTTTACTTCTTTGCCTAGTCTACTGCTCATGGTACAGTTTGCTCAGATCACGTTCCAGCACTGTAGTTACCCTGCTCTAGAAAATGCTTCTGTTTTGGGGTGCATGCTTTCTGTCAGGTCAGCAAGTTCACGTGTCTATGCAGCTCTTTGATTACCAGATTTAATATGATGGAGGCGTGGGAAACCCTAGCCAGAGGAAAAAAGGAAAAGGAAAGAAAATAGATCAATCAATTTTTTAACTCAAAACTTCCCCCACAAATCAGGTGGTGGGAACTGGAAGGTGTAACTGCACAGTGGGATATGCATATATGCTGTGGAGAAAACTTCACTGTCACTCAAAGCCCACAAGCCCATGCAATGCTGACATAAAGAGTGGTGAGGAATGAGAACAGTGGGACAGAGACTCACAGAATTTCTTGCCGAGGACTTATCAGACAGGTCTGTAGAGCAGCTTTGTAAGGAAACTGATTTAGCCCAGAAAAACAACTGTGCTTAAGGACTGTTGACCCGCGAGTACAGTAGGGTAGTTTTCATCCCTGGATGTTGTAATGGACAACGGGCATTTCTCCACACTTATATCTATTACAAGATAATTTCAGGATGCTAGATTATTTGATAAATTCCAACATTTCAGGGAATGTTCTAGGCAATGGAAAATGCTATATTCATTTTGATGCAAAAAAGAAAATGAGAGGGAAAAGGTACATTTAAGCACAGAGTTTGTGACCTCTTGCAGTGGTTAGCAGATGCAGCTGTTTCAGACATCCAGGTCTGGGGGTAATGGTCTATAGACCAAAGAGCCATGGAATGGCTGCCACCTGCTTTGCCAGAGTTAATGAGTCTGGCAGAGAAGAACTCCCATTTCCTGCATATCCTTGAAGGACTTACAGTACAGTTTAGGAATGCTGACACCAAGAAAAAAATTGCCTCAGGGAGAGGAAGAAAGACCAAGCTAGGGGAAAGATGGAAGAGAGGAAGGAAATGCTATGAGGTCAAAAGAGGGATAAGAGACACACAAAGCTTCATGTATGGAAAAGCAACTGACCCTGGCAAAAGAAGACAAAGCTGGTATATTGCAAAAAACATGCAGGCAACTCTAATTTCAGTGAAGAAAGGGAGCATGGAAGGAATGAAGGAATAGATGAGCATGCAGACCATGTGAATTCATGAAGCCCTTACGGCACAGAATAGAAGAACACAGGGGGCTCTTGACTGATGCAAGGAGCATACCCCCCAAATGCTGCTCTCCTTTTTCTACGATTTTCAGTACCATTACTTCAAGAGCAAGCACAGTCAGCATGAGTACACACTGCAGCACACCGTTCCCCGTTTAAACATACATGGTGCTTGTCACTTCTTCACATCAATCTCTCAGTCACATTAGCTCCATTAATGAAAAAATAAATGTTGCAAAAGGGAACTATTAACACAGCCAATGCCAAGGACATTAATTTTAAAAGTGCTATTTACTTTGTATCAGAGCAGTCATATATCTTATCTTGAACAGTTCTCAGTCTTGTCCAGATTCAGATTCCATGCTGTAGAGACAAACTCTGTCCTGGCTCTCCTTCCTGCACATGATTAATTTACTCGATGTCTTTAGTACTGTACCCACATGATGGGCTTCATGTATTCAGTAGAAGACAGTAATTCTTATTAAAGCAAAAATGAGTTTTTTAGTGCAAATCCTGGATAGTGACTTACTGTAAAGTTTAGATACAATACAGCTAAAAATTATCTGCTTGAAGAGAGAAGTCCATACACAACAGTTGGCCCAAACAGCTTTGTGAGAAATTTGCAGCTCTATGAAGAGTGTGTGGGTCTCCAGTCTTGAGGGATAAGTGCTAGGTCCAGCCAGCTGCCTACAAGTATCACTCAGCATGTGTCTTTGAAGATCCAAGAGCTCAGATACAGGACTCTGGTGAAGACAGCTGTGCACGTAGCCTGCCTTCCTAAATCTGTTCCTCTAACACAAACCAACCACAATGTCAACCCCGCATTTTCTCCGAATCAACAGAAAAAACTACAGAGAGCACAAAACGACTGCCGAAGCACAAGGAAAAGGTCAGTTTGCATTTTTTTTTATTTGCCAAGAGAACTAGGCAGACAGAACAGGAGAGCCTATGTAGCCTCTGGGATGTGTGGGTGGTGATCTCAAGACACTAAGGATCCGGCAATTATCTCCATAGCAGTAACTGTTACAAGTAAACCCAGTATTTTCAGAAATGGGAGAGGAACCAGAAGCAATTAGCTACCCTGTCAGGAAATGTGCCTATAGATAACTTGGAAATAACCTGCATATGCGAACATGAGTTTATTTCCACCACCTCCTCACATGTCCAAGACATGACTTCAGTTGTTCTTAGCAGATGCCAGATGACCTCGATGCTCTCCTGCTCTGATACCACATTAGTGCCCAGCTCCCCAGCAGGGTTCTTTGGCAGACATCACATGCTAAGTTAGCATTACTAAAGCCCCAGCTGACATTCTCTTCAGAACTCCTCTGTTCCCCCTTTCTTGGTCTCTATGGCAACACCCAGCATCCTGCAAACAGCACGAGGCAGCTCAGGCCTCACTCAGCACTCATTCATCTCAGATATTTGAAGAATCGCCTCTTTTCCCTGTACAATGTTTCTAAAACCAGAGTTTTACTCCCTGCTGATGTCCCCACATCTCTGACATAGTTCCACTGCTCTGTGTCACAAACCCATCACGGCTGCCCCAAATGAAGTCCCACTCCAGAATAGGTAAAAGAGCCAAAATCAAACCCAAACGTTGTCTATCACTGGAGGCAGACTGTGGACCTTCTCTTGAAAATCCTGGTTCTTGTGAGAGCTTTCCTTTTTAAAAGCTATCCCTGCTAAGTAAAGGCACTGAAGATCAGCTGTAGATGGCCAAAATAAAAACAGGGAGGCAAGGACAAAAGAGTGGGACTTTCCTTTGACCTACATTTTTTCCAGGATACATCTTCCTTATCTGCTATTTTGTTTAAATGGGCTGTGATTATATGTTATTATTCCTCATTTTTCACTCATTCTGTACTTACATTAATTCTGGCCTGGGAGAATCAAGAAGATCTCATTTAAATTGATTCTGTTCTTATTCTTTTACTATATTCTTAAGACATTATTTCAGTACTGGCAACTTTCAATCAGATAGCCTCAGAACCTTTCTGAACATTTTTTTTCTAATTTGGAAATTATTTTTAGTAAGAGAGGGATATATCAGCGGTGTACTTTTTATTCCTGCCAGAACAATGAACAACAGGCCAGGAGTTCACAGCTTTAAGATAAAATAATCAACACATAAAGTAAAAACTGTTTGAAGAAAGAAAGAAACTTCCTTGAAGGAATTATATTAGTTTTGCAAAAATTAGTTTAATAGTACTTCTGTTTATGTGTATAGGGGAAAAAATACACATGCTACAATGGGAGATCTGTAACTTCTCCCAGTGCATGGAAGAAAACATTTTCTTTCAGAAGGAAAAAGTAATTTTCGTTGAGACGGTATATAATTTACCACACATAAATGTGTTCATCCAAACCCAACCTACATGTCTCCGTACCTTATGCTCAAATTTTCTCTCACTGCATTCAATACATTAAGTGCTGCCTAACTCCCACCTCCTGAATTCAGCAAAAAAAATCATTTTTTCCTTTAAAAAAACACCCTTTGAAATAGAATGTATTCTTGTTGTTACGGCCTACAACTTAGAGACTGAAAACAGCCATTAGCTAATAACCTACCTGTTACCCTGTAAATTGTTAACAAGAGTGAACCCCTGCTGTGAAGAAATAGCCCAAGAAAAGGACAAGGCACACACCCTAGTCCACTCTGATCTGGAGAGAAAAAACGTACCAGGCCTTCATCACTCAAAAAGCCTTGCTCTTTTATCCTCCTGTGCTACCTCATCTTTGTTAGCCAGCAAATAAAAGGGTGGGCCACAGCACAGCCACGGGGTTTGCATCCCTGCACACACTCATGAATCTTGGTCAGTGTCTAAATCCTGGGAGCTCTGTACCTCTTCTGGAGCCACCTCACCACCCCAGGGACAGGGAGATGCTTGAGATTATGCCCCACCACTGTATTTACACTGAAGGCTGCACACCCTTATACACCTGAGCTATCAAGTCAGAGCATTTGCTGATTACTGGATTAAAAGAGGGGAGGGGAAGTACTGAAACCTGCACTTTTCTAGAAGCAAGAGGAAGAGATGATTCAAAATGGCCTCAGAATCACTTTAAAGCCTGTCAGTTTAAGCTATGATCCTAAAATAATACAACTTTAGTAATTCAAAGCAGTCACTGAGTTTAGCAATTTAGTAGTATTAAAGGAGTGGAGTTGACCCAAAGTAAACATGGTGAACCAAAATCACAAAAAGGAAAACCAGAGTCCTAAGAAGAGGACAAGCAAGAAAATGCAAGTTGGTTGTGATTTGACATTTGTCCATCATACATCTCTCCCACCTACTGATTGGTAACAGGAGGAAAAGGCAGAGAATATTGTCTTATATCCTACCCTTTGATTATTTGTGTCCTTGATTTCTGCTTTTACTAAATGCTCCATTTTTCTACTATTGCACTTCCTCCTATCTCTTCCCTTTGCCTAATCAGCCAATCCTTCTCATTTATCTTCCTGTTCATGATTTTGGCTCCTCCCATTTCTTTTCTCTTTCCAGCTTGTCAGCCTTCATCTTCTTACTGCTCTTCTTCCTGTACCACTTTCATGCTTTCTTCTTTCCTTTCCTTGCTTCTCATCCTTCATCACTTCTTTTTTTATATAGGATACTCATCTTTCCATCTGTGCTCCCTTTTTGCCTCTCTGGTGGTTGGATCTGAAGAGGAGTAACTCTGTTTCGAGACACTTAAGCAGGAAAATGAAGGTCTCTTAATATTTTTCACAGCAGATGGGCACACACTGCATAGAGGGGATCTGCTAAAATGTATTTTAAGATATTTTCCTGGATCCCATATAATCGTTCAAAAAATATTATTAAAGTATTTTAAAAGGATTTCCTGTGAAACATTTCATATAAATCTTTATGGGATTGCAATAAGTTCCATTTTTTTCCCTTAAAAAGCAGGCATGAAATAAAAGTTATTACTGACATCTGTCATATTTTAAATTCCTTTATAAAATTTAGTAGTGGCAGCACAGATGTAGCATAAACCACTGCGAAACAATCTCCCTAATAGAGCAGCCTTTAAGGAAAGCAACTTCATCATTGACAGTCATTTAGTAACACAGGAGGCAGCTTCCCAGGAGATATTTTGCTGCTGTTATATTACAGGTAATTAAACTATAAGGTGATTTATTTCTTTGCAGCCATGTAATTGAACTTTCTAAAGCCATTAATGATACCTTATGAAAGTATCAGCAGATGCGGAACATGATTATCCCCAGCAAAACTGTGTTTACAACACACAGAGCCACAGAAATTCTACAAAATGCCATTTATTGACAAAACATTAATATATTAACCCACAAAGGACAGTGCACTGAGGGTAGAAATGCTGTCACTAAATGTACATCTCTGCACCCTTCCCCTAGCTCTCTCCTTCCTACGATTGACAGTGATTTTCAGACAGTAGGCATTTTCTCTGGGCAAGAAAATCTGAGTACATAAAAAATAGTTTTATATTAGTTCTATTGTAGCACTACTGATTACTAAAGGACGCTCCAGACAATGAAATATATATATATTTAAAAATAATGTTGTATTTAATTTTAAAGAAAACCCTCTACGTATAAAAATAGGAGTATCAATGCCTCACATATTTTCCGCGCCATATTAATGAATCCAGCAAACAAATCCTTGATATGTCATTTGCTGATTGATGAGCACAGAGAACTGAGACCTGAGCACAGAATTTTATTGCGGAAGACATTTTCATCTGCAGCCAAATCACCAGGGAAACACTTTGTCAAACAACTTCATTCTGCAGGGAGACTTTGTGACAATATTGGCAACAGAAGAATTTGCTGTTTTTTCCAATAGCGTCTACCTGTCCATGTTGAGAAATATTTACAGCAGCACTGCAATTCATGCAGATGACCGGCTTAAAACCTGGGAACAAGTGTTTCCCATCTCATTGTAACAATATGTAAAAAATAGATGCTCACATGCTCTAGTTTTAAAAGAATATTTATCTCTTTATCTATATATAAATGATCCAATATATTTTTTAGAAAACTTTCATACCAAATCCATGTACTTTCATAATAACTGACCTTATATCAAGCATCGGCAGGGCTACAAATCGATACTTGTTTTCAAGTGCTCAAGTACTTCTTTTGCCCCCCACCCCCCCTTTTTTTTAACTGAGTGGGGACTGAATCTAACAAAATGCTGCCTTTATATCATCAAGCTAGGTAAGATGCTAGGATTCCAGTAGAACACCATGGGTTAATATATTCACACTTCTGCTGCTCCTGAAAAAGGAATCTGAGTCCTGTTGATTGGCTTGAAGCTTCTAATTATTTTCTGTGTTGAACAAAACTCTCAGATTTCACAATTTTTTCCTGACAGGCGGGAAGAGTGACCTACTGCGAAATTTTCTCCGTTGAGAACAGTCATTTGGTGCTCTCAACGGCTCAGCTGTGCTGTCCACAATGGGCTAAACCTGACGAGCCCAGAAACAAGTAGTCTCAGTCAGGATTAACGTATAAAACTGTATGCACAATTCCTTTGCTCATATATAAGTATAAAACCCCAAATAAACGGCTAAACAGGATGGCTAAGACTACCTGGCACGCGATGGAGTAGAGGAAGCGAGGAGTGCCACTGTTTCTCTGCAGTCAAGGCATACTTTCATCCCAGCAGATCAGCAGCATGAACTCTCAACTTCAACTCAAGCTATTGGTAGAACTCTAGTCCCTTGCACTGAATGGGGTTAATTTCTCCTTTGGATTCTAGGCTTAAACCCTCTAAGCCTAATTGATAATTCTGTATCTCAAAATGAGGAGTTAAGCTGAGTAATTGCAATTTTTCTCAGAGAAGTTTCCTTAGGTACATCAATACCATTTTACCTGAGCAATCTGCCAATGGTGTTATTCCACCATCTAATTTAAAGGATGTGGGATCAAGTGTTTAGTTCTAGATGCCAGTCAGCTGGCAAATGAAAAAGGTTTTTACCAGCACTGAGCATCCATTTCCAGCATTCCTATCGCCACAGGATTCACTCAAACCTCTGCTGCTGCCCGTCCTCCTTGTGCTGGCCTTTGCAAACACAGAATTACGCTTTAAACTGACACCATGCCACATGTATACTAAGCAAAACTAACAGGCTGAAATACGGTCTGAGCAGGTTACCACCAACTTCATTACCTTATTTAAAGCTATGAACACACTTTATCAGTTATCTCTTATGAAACAAGTATTTCTCCATGTCACCTAATCCTATCTAAACTCTCAGATCAAGTCCCACCTCAGACAAATCATCCCCTTTGTTTATAGATAAATGCTGGCAGGGATGAAAGTTGAACGATTTGTGAGACTTTGAAATTGCAACTCTTCATACCTGCTGTTTCACTCGGGTTTTTTTCCATAAAAAAAGCGTTGAAACAAACAAACAAAATTTTAAAACCCCCACCTCAGCACATTCTTTCCTACACCACGAGCAGCTTAGTAAAAACAAGCGTGTGGGTCTCTTTCACTGGCTAAATTGCTCTGTGAGTAGAGCAAGGTGCCTAATTCTCTCTGAGACCATCTACACATCTGTCTCAGTGACAGGTGTTCTCCTCTTAAAAGGGACAAGCCCCCAGCACAAAGCTGCTTCTGCAGCGGCTGTCAGGGGAGTGCCTGGAGCCCTGATCACTCATCCTAGGTGTGAGAGGTAGAAATGACTCCTCTGAGCTGGGCATCCTTGATCTGATGCTGATGATCCTTTCCTAGTAGACCACTTTTACATGTTTTTTTTCTCCCTACTATACACTGTTATCTTTGGCTTGTTGATCTCTGACTACTACAGCGTGCAGTTCACATGGCACACAAATAAATATAAACCAGACAACAATGTTGAAGTTCTTATACTCCATAAAGCAGAGAGCACAAGGCCAGGCTGACTGAACACCTCGCCTCACATCTGGAAGAGGAAGTGCTTTTCCCTTTCTACCAGAGCGTGTGAACACAGCTTGTTACAGGCACTGCTGCATTAACGTGACAGGTTAACAAGGCCCTGGCTTGCTCAGCAGTAATGATCTTTCAACATCCCTGTCAGATCAATGCACAGCTTTCCTCAGGACCCACTTACTGGAACACTGCTCAGGAGGGAATATAACTTTGCAAAACCAGGCTCAAATCAGATGGCTCTACCAGGAGCTGCTGCAGTGAGAGACATGAGGATGCCGGCAAAGTCCTTTGATTTGGGATGCTGGAATGATGCACCCCCGACCCTTCACTGACCACACTGCAGCACAGCTTTACCTGTGTTACCTACCATTGTTAAAGATTTTAACCTCAGGTCTTGCGGTGACTCCATCATGTATATCCCCTATCATGGCTTTATGCCAAACAATTAATTCTGTGCCTTTAAACTGAGCTTGAGAGGGAAGAAAAAAAAAGGGACCAAGCAAACTTTTCAAAGCAGTGTCTCAAGGACACGGAGATTACACTCCTCTGCGTGCTCTGGCTGCGGTAGCACGGGGGGAAGCATCCTGCTTGCTTCTTCAGCCAGTTTTTTTGGGTTTTTCTTTTTCCTTTCTCTCTCCAGCATGAGACGGAAAGCTGAACTTTGTTTCCTGGGACTTTGTTTTTTTTTTTTTTCCCTTCTTCTCTTCTGGACTGTTTCAACAACATCAGAACACATCAGGACAATTGTCCCCAAGGCCTGAGGGAGTGGACCCTCACCAACCCAGCTCCGAGGAGGAGAGAGACCACACCTACAGAAGGACTCTGAAATCTTCCCAAGTTTCTCTCTACAGCGAGAGATTTCATTATTTAGCATTATTATCTTTTTCTGGTGTGTTTGTTAAATAAATAGTTTTTAGCTCTTTCACTTTCCTTTGAGGAAAATTTCTTTTTTTCCTGAACCTGGTGGGGGGAAGGGTGGTTGCAACCTGGTTTTCTCCCAAAGGATATATTGCCAGATTTTGGCTAAACCGGCACACCTCATGATGTAGTTTTGTTTCAAGTCCTTTCCCACCATTGGGCTGCAATTTTTGGCAAATGTCTCACTCCATCTGGTCTTTGTCCCCAGCAAACAGGAGCCAGTGGGAGGCAGTTAAGGTATCGTCCTGAACACACTGACGAACTGCAAATGTAAAGAAAGCACAGGACATCTCACTACCATAAAACCACGCTGGTTTCTACTCTCTCCTAAATATAAGCGTAGATAAACGTAGCTTGATCAAGAAGACCTGTTAAAAAACAGACACAAAACGAAACACCCAAGAAATGACAGCTCAGCTATTAGCACTGGGCAACGAGTATTTCTTACAGAGCCCCTACAGCAACTTCTTCTTAAGAGACAGAAAGGTGTTCGAGTGGAGGGGGCAGAAAGGTTTGATCTTTCAATTTTTTTTTTTAAATGCTTCACCATTACAATCTAACCTGGTAAAACTAAATTTCAGGGTTTTTTTCTAGTTAAGCCATTAAGTTTTAATCCTCTTCCTGTGAACAGCACTGCTATTAGTCCAAAGGGAGTTCAGACAGTAATTATTACTAGTACCTTAACCACAGACACAGGATGTATAACTAAAAAATAATTTCTCATTTTGAATGTATTATCTTTTGGACAGTAGAGAGTCTACCCCACAATTTGGAAGCTGTTTCTCAAGGACTTTATTTTTCCCTGCTCAGAATTACTAACATGGAAACACCTTCTTTCGAAGTGTCAAACACCAGGCACTAACACTGCATGTGTCTGAGTCTTGAACGCGACTCCACTGAAATGACACTGCCTATTTCAAACCTGCCTTCTCTGAGAGGAGAGACATTAATAGCTGACCAAACCATGCTAACATTGCTCCAGCTCAGGAAGCTGGACCACCCCAGCATATCAAAGAGATGTCAGAAGACTTTTACTAAGGACTTAGTACCTAACAACAAGCTTTATGGCGCAAGTGCTAGTTTCACCTAAAATGTAACTGGTGAGTCGTAAAACAGGGCAGCATTACAGTAACTCAACAGAAATGTATGTCACCATTCAATGCACATAATCTCTTATCCTACTGATCTGTTTTAGAAGAAAGCCAAAACCAGAATGCTGGATCACAAAAGTAGCCAACATCAAGAAGAACTGAACAAAGTCAGTGTGATCTCCTTGCTGGGGTCCCATCACTGGGGGCAGTTAGACAGTTAAGGTCATAATGGAGCAACTGCAGATGCTGCATTTTCAATCCTGCTTCAAAACTATTATTTAATTCCTAATATATTGCTGTCTCCATCTGAAGACCAGAAATAGTATGAAATTAGGACTCAGTACTTATTCATGAGATCAAATTTAAGCAATTCTTCTTTTTGGGATTGCAGGCTTGATTCTCCTCTCATTTGCTCTCACACAGAAAAGGAGTAACTGTGGAGGTCAATGTCAGTGCAAGAAAGGGATGAGTCATTCCTTAACTGCAGGTCTGTACTGAAAGGGAAGAAGTGATTTCCCAGCCAAGGCAGCACAGACAACAGAAGCAGTGAAGAAGCAGAGCAATGAGTTTCAGCTGCACAAGACTGCTGAGCCGTATGTTGTTGTATCTTTACTGTTATTCGTACTCATTAAGCCAGCTCGAATGCTTTCTGGCATGCTGGGTATCAGACTTTCCTCTCAAGAGCAGACAAAAGCAAGGCAGTAAGTGTGCTCTGTTTTACATACCATGGGGCTGATGCTTGCTAGGTGTAAGCTGCAACAGCATGATGGACCTCTTATGTCAGTGGACAATCTCTCAATTTTACTTTTAGAAGTTAGGGTATTACAGGATATACCTTTTACTCATTTCTAACATTCCAGGGTAAAAGATCTAGCCTTTGACACCACTGTCAATACTATACTCAAAAATTCCAGCTAGAGAGATAAACAAACAAGCCCACAAATGACTCAGAAATGTCACCTCCTTGCAGTCACATTGGGAACACAGTGCACAAAGACACCAGCAGAGTAGATTAAAACCCACTGAAATGACTGCAAGGAGGTTTACATTTAATTAACAGGATACAAACTTCAGATGGACAGACAGAGCAAAACCAGACAAAATTAAACACCACCCTGAACGTCCTTCCTTTACACAGCAGAAAAGAACTGAAAAAAAAGTCATGGATATTTCACAGGTATAAGTATTAATAAGGACTTCTATATTCCTTTTACATACCTGTGAGGGAACACTTTCTGTTCTGACAATCACAACTTCTTTGACAGAGAAGAATACTCTAACTCCATAAGCTACAAAATTCAACTGCCTCTCAGGAAGGCTCAAACACCAGTGAGCACCACACAGTTTAGGGTACTCCAAACTAGGAAAACTCCTGTCAAAGCAAGGACAAGCACCACAGCCTCACACCCACAGGAATAAACAAACAGAGGAGAAGGAGACATTACATTTGCAAGAAATTTTATCCAGGAATACAAAGCCAATGCAAAGAAACCTGCCAAGCCAGCCAGCCAGTATATTTCAGAATCAGAAGAGAGACACAGCAGACAAGTTACACCAAGCAGCACAGCACACATCTGCAGCTGAATGGCCAGGACCACCACTGCAAGTGAAACAGCACATTGGTAAACGACTCTTCCCCACACCTGCTCTCACTCTTGCCTGGGAATGGCTGATTTGTAACTTGACGGGATCTGAAGAAATCCCACCAGAAGGGAAGAAACTAGTTCTGCAAAGTTTAAAACCGATTCCAGCTTTAAGGAAAGGACATAATGGGGCAGCTTGGATAATATAATAAAAAAATGGACAACTCAGATTTGACAGTCTCTGTTCAGGAAGAATCAGCAACTTTTCAAGACACTGATCAAATGAGCTCTGACCTCATTGGACATGTGTGATCTTGAGTATTAGATCCCCTACTAACACACAGTGATGCCACTAGGCAACTTTTTTTAATCAGCCATACATGGCCAGGATATAGGAACTCACCAACCATAAGTCAGAAAAAGGATAGAGAAGGCCACACTGGGCTAGAGGATTTGGCACTGGAAAGATTCCTCTGAGACTGGATTTACGAAGTATGCAAAAGTATGTTGGAGTGCCAATACATCTACCATTTAAGTGGCCTGTGAGTGCTGAAGAGTTTGGAGAGATGTCCTCCTCTGCATTGCATCTGCCTACTGAACTGCTGAATTTTAAAACACCACCTCCCTCTGCCACCTCAGCCAGCTCCCTCCCCAAAACACCCCAGTAACTTCACTGAAGCATGCCTCCCTCCTCTGGGTGCCCATAACACTTCTCTTGGAATTTACTTGGGGAATTTCTGTCTGATGCTTTTCATCACTTAAGTTCTCACCCCTTTGATTTGGCAAGTCTATGGCATTATGTGAAGGGATGCCAAAGGTTGAAAAACTAATAAATAAAAAAATAAATAATCTGGATCATGACTTTGCTGCTTGAAAATAAGAATTTTTTCTTCCATGAAAATTACTTTACTTCTTTGCTTGTCTGCCACCTGCATGCAGTAACCATCAGGAACACTTGTTGGGAAAAGTAGCAACTGTGTCTCAAAAATGCAGTGAAAATATTTACTCCTGCAAAGAGGATTTTCTAGAAGCTGGTTATTTAGGCCATGTGCAGCCTGCATGAACAGTCTTCTCTGGCAGGAAATGCAAGAATTTTTCTCTATCAGATTTTCATCTGTTTCTCAGAAATGTCCCAATCAGTACTTAAGAACGAGGTAATTTTTTAATCAAAAGCCTATTCAGTGAGCTGTCTGCCCTCAGGTCCATCTCATTCATCTCTCTGGACATGGGTTTCAGTTTTCTCCTCCAAAGAGGTTAACAGATTGCTGTAATTGGATGGCCCCAAGAAAAGTGCTTTAAGCACCAGAGTAGCTAGAAACAGAACCCAGCCCGTGCTCTGAGCAATGAAAGAGTTCCCCCTTATTAAATATTACTAACAATGTGTTTTAGGTACTTCAGGAAAAAGCATGATCTGAGAGTTAACTCATTTGTACACTGCTATGAAAAGGTCTTCCTTGGCATTCAGGTTAAAACTGTCCATATCCCACTTGTAATAAGCAATAGAAAAATATTACTCTGACTAGTGGTTGCATCTTTTAAACATCTGTAGATTGTTACAATTCTGCACATCACTTCCTTCCCCTACTGCCCTACTGGCAACTACTACTGCCACAGAAGCACAGTTCCTCATGTCTTCTGCTTTATTTGCAAACATATCTTCTTGACTATTTTCTAAAACTACTTTCTGAAAATGCACAAGTAAGAAAAGATGTCTCAACTGACCTCTAACCTTGTGAAATCTGTACTGCATTTGTCATCATTAAAAAAGCACATCTGGCTCTGCATTCTTCCTGTGTTTTCATTTGCTGTGGATTTTTTTTAGGATTTTAACAAGGTTAGAAGGTAATTTACTGTAATTACAAAAAGCAGAAAACCAAAACAATTTTCAACTAATTATGCACAGAGAGTTAAAACAGATGTCTGAATGACATGCAAAGCTATGTGAAGCATCACCTTTTAAAAAGCCTACAACTTACCAACAGTCACATACTCCATGACAATTAAGACTTATTGAAGTTTCAATCTGAATATGCCTCATTCCTTTTAATTCTCAAAAGAGTTGATATATCCAAGTAAAATCAGTGAATATTTATTGAGAGTTTGCATAACACTGAATAACCAAACAACGGTAAATATGTGTGCAATCCTCTGTGAAAAAGAAACTATGTGAAAACCCCTAACTACCAAATCAGATTAGACTTTTCAGCATTACAAGATAAACTGAAGCTTTCCTTAACATTTCATTTTAACAAAATATATAAACTCTGCACTAACAAAAACTCAACTGTTATCTGTTGATACCACTCATAGATAAAAGTGGTCCCTGGGATGGCTCAGCACCATGTAACAGCAACCAACAGTATGTGGTGTATGGGGAGTAAGTCCCACAGTACCCAAAACACTGAATCAAAGATGATACATCTGGACAATACCAGTTAAATCCATAAATATGGTGACTCACTGGAAGGATAATAAGATATAATCTCTTATTGAATCAGAATGTGCAATGATGGATACTCTAAAGAATGATGGATATGCTTCAGTCAGAGGAAGAATTTCTGCTAGACACAGGGATATCAGAGGCAGATCTGAAAAAAAATATTTACAGCCTTCAGATGAAACACAAATATTATATCAAAAGCATTTGCTGTATCACTTAACCCAGGCAAAGATATAAACCCACTTTTAAAAGCAGGTCTTCCAGAAAAATTCAGTTATCCAAAATACGTTTCTATTTCCTGATGCCAGAATTTTGAAGCAATGCATTAATCAAAATTGCTCCTAAGAAGTACGTTGTTTCTTTCTCCTTTTAGTTTTTAGGGTTGGGAGAAAGTAGTGAGGTGAAAAGGACAACAGACTCATTCATTAAATTATACACACATACATATTCTTTTGCACACAGACTGTCAAGAAAGTAAAAAAATCACCATCGCCCAAGTGTGAATAATAAAATGTAGTTATATTGAGAGTTCCTGTTTCAAAGGCACTGGAATTACCTGTCACACTACAGCACTGTTCTGCGGGTCTGAGGGACAACTTTGAAAGGCATTTGTCACTGAACCAATTCACCAAAGCTACTGAACCAATGAGCACAGGAAAATCATTTCAACTGGCAGTTCCTAGGAAACAGCTGGAGTGAAAGGAAGAAATAATTCCTAAAAATTTGAAGTGTGCAAAAATGTGGGGACAAGAGATGGCAAGAAAAGCTTAAAAATATTTGAGCAGCTTGGACTGCTATATGTGAAATACAAAGGGAGAGTTCTCTGGGAGCAGAAGCACCAGTGAAGCATTTGTTCCACATTAGGTCCTGCTCCCAGGGACATTCCTGATGTTATTTACATGCCCAGGAATTCTTACAATACACCAAAGGAAGGGTGCTTACCTGGGAAGAACGACTTGATGACAAATGTTATTTCTGCAAAACATATTCTCCTTAAAAGTACTGTCCTTAAATCATACTAGAGATCTAATATATTTACCAGGAGCCCCGCTTCCTGAGATTTCCCAAAGCCTTGCTTTATGATTACTTCTCAGTGTTTTTCATCAGGTTCTAAAACAGCCTGGTGGCTTCCAACATAAAATCTAAACAGATCTCCCGAAGCATCAAAAAATATAACCAATAGATAAGACCACTTTATCCTGACTTTTAAAAATACTGTTGTTGGAGTTACAAATCTAGGAAACATAAATAAGAACTGGGGCCACTAGATGTTATTAAAAGAAAACTATTTCATATCGTTATATGGTTACTTTGAAGCTTCTACAACTCTGTCAAAAGGCAGGTGAGATATCTTATGGGTACAAGAAAAATATTTTTTAAGTTCTATGTATTTCAAAACTTGCCTAAACCATATGCATACTGACCATATGTGAAAATGAGATAGACAAAGACCCCCTACATTATCTATGGTGCAGACTACAGTTCCATAAATGGCATACATAAATTGATAAACAAGTCACCGTCAGTACGCTGGGCTGTGGATTTACAGCTGAGGAGATGCTCCCGCAGGAGCTGTCTGCACGTGCCCTGCAGGCACCCAGTAAATGGCAGGTGACTGCACTGGAGGGGTACAGCACCTTTGCCTCAGGACCCGAAAATGAGCTCTGGCAGGTCTCAGGGTCTCAGCTGGTACACTGGAAGATGATGTGACCCTGCGACCATGCATCTCGCCCTTGCTCTGAGCCTCAGCACTAAAGAAAGGGCAGGGAACTTTATAACATCTGAGGTCTTAAAAACAGCTTCCAGCCGCAAAAGCTCAACTGACCCTGAATTAATTGTAGTCTCTCAACCAGTGCTGCAGTTACAGACTAACTCTATGTAGACCATGGGTCAGCAACCTTGCCCAAGTGGCACGTCAGACTGTGTGTACCCAAATCACAGAAACCCAACAGGTACCAGAAGATGCTCTTTCTCAGAGGAAAACAGGGCTCCTTTTATCTGTCCTCTGCGGAGGAAAGAGCTCTTCAAAGATGGCAACTTGGTGGGGAGCAGGTGCCAGAGACACTACTTTTCTGGGACACCTCTGGGCACAGTACAACACCTCAGCTGCTCTTCTGCTACATGTACCTGAAGTACATGACCCTCTACAATTCACTGCTGCACTGCCCATGCCAAGAGATGGCTGACAAAACAGGAGGCGTGTGGGCCAGGGGAAGGAAAACGCACCCACATCTCAATGCATCTCGTTGGTATATGTCACTCTGCCCTGCTGTCAACCACAGCTGACTTCTGTATAACATTCTTTGAACTCCCATGCCTACATTACTGAATACTAAGCTTTTCTGCTCACAGAGCTTTAGGTGGATCCATCTCCAATAATCTGACTATTATGTATTTAACCTTGAACACGAGTACTCTGGCTGCTTCTAAGGAATGTCCAGGAGATGGAAATACAGCCCCTTCCAAAGGCAAAAGTTGCCATCTGGAGGGTAATGGTGCAGCCAGAGGTAGTGCCTGGGTTAGGTGATGGCACGTGTTATGGACCACTACTGCTACTACAGAGCAGATTTCTGTCTGGTCCTTGCACCCCAGGTTCTTTTCTGTGGGAATAATGGCCAAGGGAATATGAAGAGGAACGATCTTGCCTTCAGGCAGCAGCAGAATGAAGCTGGGAATGAACGACATGCTAAAACCCAAACCACCTCCCTTCTTCCTTCTGTTTAACTTCCGTCCCAGATTATTTCTCTAAATTCCTGGATTATGAGAAATATTTAGTAAAGTTCCTTCTTCCACTGTATCATGTCACTTACTATTTTACAGCACTCGTATGGCTGATCATTTCCTTCCCAGGGTGGAGAGTTCAGGTCTGTTTCTGCAGATTTGTACTTCTTATTGTATACAGTTTTTCAATATTAATTATTTTACGTAATTTAAGTGCCTTCCCTTCCTAACTACTAGTGTAATGCTACTGAAAACCTATAAGCTCCGAGTTTGCAACTCCTCAACTATTTTTGCTATACATCTAATCTAAAATAATTAATTTTGTTTTGTCACCCAATAGACTAATTTTTCACTTTTTTTTCCAATATGATTCCAGGCTGAAGAGATTTTGTTACAGTTTTTTAGATGTGGAGTACACAAGTCACTTTTAGATACAGCTATACATAATCTTAACCTAATAAATATTTTGAAAGTTACAGAGTAAGAAAAATTGTTTTACAGGCTTCAATTGCACACTGAACTCTCAGACAAAATCATTATTTTTATCATGATTGTGTACCTACATATTTCTGCCCAACAAAATCCAACAGAAAAAAGACAGAATTAAGAATTTTTTTTCCTTTATCTAAATTACACAAGTCCCACGTGTCATGTTCTCCCTGCTGGGCCCATCTAGGACATGTTGCCCTTTCATTTAAGAACAGACTCAAGCCTTTGCTGTGAAATAAACAAACAAAAGGTATTTCCCAGAGGAATAATTTTTTCGCTCTCTAGGTAAGTCTCCCCCCTCCATCTTTACATTCCTGTATTACTCCTGAAAGACACTGACAGCAGACTGAAGGCACTGTCAGACAAAAATTACTTCTGCAGCGGACAGGAATTCAATCTTGTAATGCTTCTTTTTGATCAGATAAAATTTTTGTAGACCCTCTCCTAAAATGGAAGGTATTTTTTTAATCAGATTCATCTTCTGGCAAAACGAACCTCACAATTTCAAAGGAGGATTGTGAACAAGATGGTTTATTGGAGAGGAGAATGATAGCTACTGGCTTTTGGGCTGTCAGAAAAGAACACAGTTAAAACATTAGCCATCCACTACTGAACAGAAATACTACAGGAGACAGGTATTTGCCAGAATATCTCTAAGACTAAACCCATCAAACTACCCTGTTTGATATTTTGCAAATAAAATGAGAGAAAAGTGAACCAGAAGGGGAAATTGTTTTAGGTGGAAAATCGTGTTTCAGGCTAGATATAACACACTTGTGATGGTAGAACTGAACTAGTCCCAATGCAAGCAAAATACTTCAGTCCAGGACAAGTAAAAAACCAGGCCAGGGCTGTCCCAAAATATTCCTGTTCAGTAACAAGTGATCTATCACAATATAATACACAGTTCATACTGTTGCTCTAAGCATGCTTCACTAATGAATAAAAGCACTGAAGTTGAGATATTAGCTGGGGTTTTTTTCCTTAAGGAGGGAAAAATCCTACTGAACAATAAAGGAAACCTTAAATTAAAAGAAAAATTCAGAATTACTGAAAGAGCATCTCTCTCAGCAACACTGAAAAGTAAGAGCAACAAAATATGACTGGGTATGTAAACTCTTAATTTCTTTTTTTATACATACGTGCTTTACCAAGCTCACTTCCAGGTTAAATAAAACAGTGCTATTGGAAGAAATTTACATTTGAAATATCTTCTTTTCACTTTAAAACACTGTAACATGACAGTCAAGTTTTACAAGGTGATAAAACACCTCTGTTATTGAGCAGAACTACTCTTCAGAGCACTTCTGCAACTTCATCTTTGTGTCCAACAATGCACCCAATGTGGAGTCTGACAAACAGTACCTATGTGACTATCTCTTATTGTTTAAAGGGTTTAATAGTATTTTGTGTAGATACTACATTGCATAAAAATTCTTTGTAATTTATTTTGGTGGTGATGTATATAGAGTTTCATGTTAGCCACAGCAAGCACAATTTTTTTTTAAGGAAAACTACAATTGCTTTTTCTTGAAACCTGCATTTTACACCTTTTGAGCATAAGCAGATAAATTTTCACTGTCACTATCACTGAGATTTCCTGCTATTTTTATTTTCTACTGACAGAATACTCAAAGCTGACAAATGTTGTAGAACAGACATAGTTATTAAAAGCTTCAATTTATGGCAAATAGTGACAGTTTGCTTTTGCTGCTCATAAACCAAAAATCTAAGAGGTGTAAAGAGAGGAAAGGTGGCAACGAAACACTTAGATATATTTTTAAATAATTCCACAAGCAATAATGATAGAGAGTAACATACCTGCTTTCATTGTGCATATACAACATCATCAGGTTTATTGATCTTGAAACAGCCCTTTTAAATTTGGCTCATATATTAAAAAATCAGGTACCATATGCATAAGTGAACAAGAAGACCAAAAAGGTAAAATGAATAGTATATTTAAGCACACCTTTTTGAACTGCTGGGTTTTGCTGCGAATATTGTTGCTCTTCTTTACTAAAGTTGTGCTTATGTTTGATGAAGTGGTGTCTGTCACCTCTCCAGCTTCAGTCCCTAAAATGGTTATTTCTCCTGCCTCACTCCCCTCTCTTCTGCCACCATAAAACATGGGTAACAATTACTGCTGAAGCTTTTCAACACCCAAAAAGTTTGTATCTGTCTTTCAATAACCATACTAAATACTTTATTTCAGCACACAGGTCTCTGAATCCGATTAATTTTAAGTCCTTTTGTACAACACTGAGGTATTTGTCTGAGATGCTGCGGATCCATACATTCCTGGTATTAAAAGTGGAATTGCTGGCTGCAAGTCCTGTAAATTAATAATATTAAAAGGGTGAGTATGAAGGATAAGGGAAGAAATTATAGCTGCCACTTTATGGTAAAGACTGCGTTGCAGACAGCTGAAATACTTGGTATTTATGACATCGGGCATCCCTGCACTTCCCAGTTCCCACACTCTGCCTACCCTCTGCACCTGCAGGAAGGCTGAGGGAGCTGCAATGACCTTGTCTCACAAAGGACCTGAACACGTCTGTGGATGGGCAGCTTCCCCTGCGTGACGGAGCTTAAGCTGTTTCAACTCCCCCACTAGCAAGGAGTACTGGCATAAGAAACAGTGATTTACTGAGTGGCAAAAAATAAATATAAAATCAACTTTCCCTGAGATCATAAATGAACATGTTGAGTAACTATTCTGTGACTGCAGTGTCCTGTGCTCCTGACCTGGCTACTGTGCAGACAAACAAGTCTGACAGTACATTTAAGTCCTTAAGAGATTTCCCCTTATTTTTCACTCCTGTTTCACTGAGAACTTTTTTCCCCACATATTCCACTCTAACTTACAAAAGACCTCTCTGTTCCTGAAAACCTGCATTAGTAAGTCTGCATTTTGCACAGCTGACACTAAGCATTTTTGTATAGTTTTTCCTGTCACTGCACTGTGAAAACTCCCATCACAAGCAAAGCACGGCACACACTACTTTGCTCTCCAATAAGTTAAGAATTTACAGTAAAACTAATTGCCAGTACATCAAACTTGCAGGAAAATATTTTTTACTTTTGTTGTAATATGCACAGTAATTGCCTCAGTAAGAGCAACAGTCCTACAGTTATATGCCTGATGCATCAATTTTGGTTTTTATTCTCTCCTTTTCCTAGTGGTCATCTCTGGGGAAAAAAAAGTAATGCCGAATAACAAAACACTGAACTTCTATTTATTTCATCTTTTCACACTGAAATTTCCAAAGATGATTACAAAAACTTCTCCCAAACAAACAGGAGTGGAGGAAAGACAATCTGACATGGACTGTAAGACGGGGTTAAAAACAGCATCCAGGAAATCTTTGCTTCAGAGATCTACTGAAACATCTGGTTTTTCCCACAGCACTACTGGCTATTCTAGGAAATCAGCCACTGCCTTTGGCTCACAAAAAAGGCTGAAAACTTGAAAATGTTTTTAAACATTCACAGTCATTCTGAAGAGTCATTTTCCAATGCAGATACCTGCACCGTGATCCAGTAAAGTGCAAAAATTAACGCCCAGCAGGAGCAGGCCTGGCAGGCACAGGAATCTATAGCTATTAAATGAATTACACAACACCTCTATTCATGTGCCCCGTACAACAAGCACAGCAATGACAAAGAGGGAGTCAAAGAGGGGTACAAAGCTGTGAAGAGAACATAGGTTGGAGAAGGTAAGGTTTTGGGTGAATTTGTGTGGAGTTAATTTCTCCTGCTGGTTTGCCTCCATACCAGTACACTTTGCAAAACTCTGAAGATCTGGCCATTCTCTACTGTCCATATAGCAAAGAGCATAATTTCCCTCTGCCTATGTCACTCCTGTCCTGAAGTTATCAAAAATAACTTACCCTTCCTCACTGCATTGTGCTCAATTGTTTATCCTCTTTAGATGGTTCTGCCCAACTTCAGCCTGATGTGAAAGGACCATCTTTTTTTCCCCCTATCAATCCCATTTCCTCTGCCCTATCAAGGATGTTACCTTTATTGCCCCATTTACCTATTTCCCACATTGTCCTGGTTTCTGCTGGGACACAGTTAGTTTTCTTCTTAGTAGGTGGTACTGCATTTAACACAAGATTTTTGTTGATAAAACATCGATGTTTTAGTTGTTTTTAAGTAGTGCTGACCCCCAGTCAAGGACTTTTCAATGTCTCATGCTCTGACAGTGAGGAGCTGAACAAAAAGCTGGGAGGGAGCACAGCCAGGACAGCTGACCAAACTGGCCAAAGGGATATTCCACACCCCAGAACATCCTGCCCAGTGTATAAACGGGGGGAGTCCTCTATGAGAGACTGATGGCTGCTCAGGGACAGGCTGAGCACTGGTCAGTGGGTGGTGAGCAATTGTATTGTGCATCACTTGTTTCTCTTGGAGTTTTATTCCCCTCTTTTTCTCATTATAATTATTACTGTTAAAATAATTATTATTACAATAGTTTGTTTTGTTTCACTTATTAAACTGTCCTTATCTCAACCCATGAGTGTTTACATTTTTCCTGAATCTCCTCACAATCCCACCTGAGGGTGGGGAATGAGGAATGAGTGAGTGGCTGCGAAGTTGCCAGCTGGGTATAAACCACAACACAAATAGAAAACTCCTGATGTGCTTTCACCAACCCATGTATGGACAAATCTCTTCGGACATACCATGGCAAGAATTACCCCATTACAACCCAACATTTTCAATAAGGCCCCATTTATATTGTGAAGCATCTAAACAGTTATCAAAAAGAATCATGACATTATAAAGCGTTTTGGAAATATTTATTCCCTTTGACATTTTGTCTTTCAGACTCCTCAGTTCTCAAGATCAGGAACTGTTTTGTATTTTGAATATCGTCCAGAACATTTTGGTAGCATCCAAAATCTAATAATCATAACAGCAATAAAAGCAGTAACACATTTCAGATGCTGTCCTTAGAGACTTCATGTTTCACAGGGTTTAGCCAATTAATGGAAAAATCAATGTTGCCAGTAATTGCTTTTGGAGTCAGTTGGTTCAACTCCTTTGAATATGATGGTTATATTTCCACCCACTGGGTAAACAACCATGATGGAAAGCTCATTTGCATGGTTTTTAGAACACATCAGCACAAACTGAAGTGATCTGCATGATTTGCAAGACCTATAACATGATTTTTTTGCCAGTGCATGTGCCAACATTAAAAAAAACTTCTCTTGCAACTCAGTATGGGAGCACAGTATTAGAAAAAAAACCTCTAATAGAACCATGTCTTTTTAGTTTTAACACATTTCGAGCTTCTTCCACCACTTAGTCAACAAAATTAGCAATCAGTAGAAATCCTAAAGTGAGACGGATGGTTTAGCTACTGTCAGTAACATATTTCAGAGGTCTGTAACAAATAGCAGCATCAAATGAATAAATAATGTTCAAAGCCTAGCAGCCGGCTTCCGTAACAGTGTGAAAATATGTAAATGTTACATCGGTCCACTCTTCAAACTGGCTCTCCTTTCATTCCTCAGAGACTCTTCTGTCAGAACAACAAGCTAAAACCAAAATATGAATGACAAGTGCACATACTTAGCTGATTGAGAACACAGAGTCGAACAGTAACCATATTAATCTCGTCTCTCAAAGAGGCTGTGTGAATTCCAGGCAGAAATATTGATTTTGATCTAGTCTACTGCAGCGTAGATTGCTAATTGGAGTTCAAAATCTATGCTGAGTGCTTTTCTCAAAAACGGCAACTTTCAGCACTTTTCTTTGTTCAATTAGGACACCTAGAATTTTATACTTAAAACCCATTAACACTGGCAAAAGTCTCTGCTATCTCTATACATTCTTGACAAACATCTGATTTGTGAACTTCAAGTATACAAATAATCACAGCCTAAAGATATAAGAAAACTGTAAATGTTACCAGTAACTTTACTCTTGATCTGGATTTTTTTAGTGAAGTGACTACATGGTGGGCAGGGGGATGGGGGTGATTCTGCCCCCCTGCTCTGCTCTTGTGAGGCCCAACCTGGACTGCTACATCCAGCTCTGGGGTCCTCAGCACAGAATTGAACCCAGAGGAGAGCCAACAAAGTGATTAGCGGGCAGGAGCACCAGCCCTATGAGAAAAGGCTGAAAAAGTTGGGGTTGTTCAGCTGGAAGAAGAGAAGGCTCCAGGGAGACCTTACTGCAGCCTTTCAGTACTTGAAGGTGGCCTATAAGAAAACTGAGGCCAGACCTTGAAGGAGGATCTCTTGCAACAGGAGTGATAGTTTTAAACTAGAAGAGGGTAGACTCAGACTAGACATAAGGAAGGAGTTTTTCACAATGAGGATGGTAAAACACTGGAACAGGTTACCCTGAGAGGTGGTAGATGCCCCATCCCTGGAAACATTAAAATCAGGATGGACAGGGCTCTGAACAGTATCTCCTACCACCTCTTGGGGGAGGGTGCTGGGCTAAATGAGTCAGAGGACTACCACAGAAAGTCTTTTCCTGTGTCCTTAGGATGCTTGCTGTTGAACGGGAGCTGAAGCAGTCAAACCACAGGTAAGACTAGCCACAAATGAATGATGCTGTAAAGGTTTTATCAGAAAAAAACCCAATATTGTTTGTCCAAAAAGGTCAAGAATCATTATTTTATATCTGGCTATGAAAAACTCTCAAGCTACTAAACTAAACTGAAACATTTCATTTAGAAGTTCGACTGTGAAAGGTCAGGGGAACAGTTGCCTAAACTCCAATTAGTGCTGTATCCCGTGATTTTCACACACTAATTCACAAAGGCCCATTTTAATTAAAGGAAAAACGCCAGGTCACTTTTGTTGGCATCATTAGGTGGAAAAAACCTCCATGACACCCAACAAACCAACAGCAGAAAAAAACCCCAGCAGGCACAAGCAGCTGTTTACCACTCTCTAATGCTGTAAGTAACAATTACATTAAATCAAAGTTCAGGAACAAGGTCCAAAGTTTGAGCTAGTGTTACTCTTTACTGACTCTAAAAGTTTCTGAGATTGTAATAGCAAGAGCATTAAGGATTTCCCCTCAACACAGTAGGAAACCAAAGGATATAATAAAATTGATGACAGTTATCTCCTTGGCTGCTATTACCGAAGGACTGACCAAGGGTAGTTATCGGCCCAAATTGTCCATTATGCTGGTTAAAAAACAAGACTGAAAAACTTTCAGCCTTCCCTGGTAAAATTGATGTCATATTGTTCTGAGAGGGAAAAGGGCTGTCTGCCCTCTGAAGGAGAAAGGAAAGGTTAAGCTTTCCAAGTGGTCCATCTTTTATCCCCAAAACAATTGTGCTGACAGTAAACCATGAGCCTGCCACCACTCGAAGACCCACACGTAGCAAGAAGTGTCACTGCTTGCAGAGACTTAACAAAGAAATTAATACCACTGGCTTGCTTTTAGCCTGTAAGTGCAAACCCATCCTGCTCTCAGTAGCTTCCAGCCAGTCTGCCTCTTTTTGTGCTGGATACCCATCGAGAAACACCTTCTAATTACAAAACTCCCAGAAAGTCCATCAAATATCTTTTAACCACACCACTTGTGCTGGCAGAACAGATGGGAGAGGCCATTCGGAGAACCATGTGCTTCTCTCAAACTGCTGCCCAACTGAAGGTGTAAAATGTTGGACTGCACACAGAGAAAATCCCTTTGCTAACCATAGACAAAAACTGCTACACAGAGGGCTTGAGGCATGTCAACCCTCTCAAATCAGTGCATGGTTTGACATTTGCTGCTACTGAGCTCTAAGGTTTCAGAATCCAGTCACTTCAGGTATTTTTCTTGTCCACCTTTTGCTACACAAAAACTTCCAATAACCACCATGAAAACACTGATTTCTGTTGTGACATCACTTCAGAGAAGCACACCTGGGCAGAGAAGCACACCTGGGCATACAAACCATTAAGACAAGTCAGGAAGAGGCACAGGGTTAAGTTATGAGAGGAGCTTTTGTTCTGCCCAAGAGAAAATGAAGTTGAACAGTGAACTTGCACTGTGATCCTATTGTTCTGAACCACTGTATCACACATTGTGTAGAGGAAAAAGACCTTACACAGTGCTCTGCTGAAAAGTTAAAAGAGAAGGCAGCCCCCATCAGTCCCAAACATTTCAGCACAGGAATTAATGAATAAACATCAGTGTGGAAAAATATTTTACTTAGTTTATATACGGGTGAGCTCAGACAGGAGGTGGATAAATAAGCTGGCTAAAAAAGAAATTTCTTGGATTTCTCCTTATGGATACTTACAGTTGGCCAGCAAATTCAGCCAGAAACCTCCACAGAGAGATAAGGTAAACCAGATGTATTGCACCATCTTTCTTTTGGCTTTCCTTATTTCTCATTTTTCCCCATTTTATTTGCAGAATTATGCTTATGTGGAAGACTGTACTCTTGCAACAGTATTTCCTGCATCACTTGTAGTCTAAACAATTTTGATGCTTTGCAAAATCTTTCGATAAACAGAAAGATGCTGCACTTCTTTGGGAGCAGTGAATGCACAACTGGGACTGTGTCTTTTGCTTCAACGTAAAGTAATTGCTGTACCTCAGGCCTTCTATAGGCAAACCATGGTCATGGCAGCAGTGATCACAAAGCTGTTTGTCATGCAGATTTGTCATGGTTAATTTTTACACTGATCTGTTTGGTTTTTTCTTAAATTGCTTTCTATTTAATTATGAACAGGAATCTTGAGTGTATTCCAGCAAGACATGAAATAATAATGTATAAAAAGAGACTGGTCCTTTATTCCACATGAAGACATTTATCAAATGCAAAGTGTTCATCAGATGGTTTGCACCCAATTTCATTAGATTCTAACTGCCTTTTACAACAAGTGAAAAAAATTCTGCATCATCATGCACATGGCAGCACAGTAACCCAATTCTAAAGTATTCACCACAAAGCAAGAGATTTTAGCTACAGCACCAGACTCCTCCAGCTTCATATAACAAGACCCAACCAACTTACAACTATTCTACACTGCCAATGTGGAAATGTTTTAAGTTATATTTTTCTTTCTGAAAGCCAAGCCTTTTCTTCTTGCAAATTACATTTTAAAAAACCCCCCAAAAAACAACGTGGTTGACAAAGTAAGATACACACTGTGTATCACCTTAGGCTCCCTTCTGGGTATTGATACAGGCAGACTTCTTCATTTGAATTCTATTGGAAATAAGATGTCTGGCCTGTGTACACAAATTAGCCAATGTTTATAGACCAGCCACCAGATAAGGTAACTGTGACTATTACAGTCACTCTAACTGCACATCACGTTGGTAGAAAGCCTCCCCATCCTGCTTCTTTTATTTCAGCAAAACTCTTGTTGCCCTGACAAACCTGGAGGAGGTGTAAGGCACCACACACTCCATAGGTATATAACTGATTTTTATAACTTTGCTGGGACATCTGTGGGTAAGCCATAAAAATGCATTATAAACATGCTTCACCACCCTATGATATTTTTCAAAGAACCAGTTCATAGTTGTAAGCTGGAGAATGGATACGCACATAGAATTTAATTAGATGTGTAGCCCTAATTTTTCAATGTATATCCCTTTTTCATCTAAATAAAACATTTTTTTTAAGAAGAGCAGCAAACAATTACATATAGAAGATATGTACTGCTACTAAACCTTTTGAAAGTATTCTTAAATGTAAACTGCAAATATATGTTTTTAAGAGATGCTGACTGGGGTTTTGGAAAATGCCCCATGGATCGTTCTAAAATTTAGAAAATTTTTGGTATCAGTTAACATATCACTTAATGCAAGGGAAGTAGCGTTGAATTCCTTACTCAGCCAACGCCCTAGTCAATCCAATATAATGTCATGATAAAATGGGTCAGAAAATGTATTGAATCAAGACATAGAATAGAGCAGTTCATCTACACTGCAACCAGTTATGAATAATTTTAATAAATATGCAAAGACTACATTCTGCCACATAAAACAGCTAGTCAGTTGTAAACCTATAATACATTTTTAGGCTATAGTATATGTGTACCTAGAATTACATAATTAATGATGATCTTCATGAATATAGTAATTTGGATTCTGCAATATCTACATTTTGCATCAGTTCATCCCATGATTCATTTTGATAATCTCAGTATTTTACCTATGAATATTATTTTTACAAATTTATTTTTAACGCTTTTTTTTTTTTAAATTTCATGTCAACAGAATTCTGCACTTCAATGCCCATTGTTTTCTAGATCTATCCTTCTCCTGGAAAAGAATGAACTGGAACTGAGTTAATGGATGCATTTACTGAACAATAGGTTATTTCAGCACTAAACCAAATAAATACAGGAATGTGGGAGAATATGGAGAGATGAGTGTGTAGAGACACATATACCACGGACATATAAACCCTTTAGAAGTCTACCTCTATCCTTCTATCAGAAACACAGGAGGTGTTTCAGCTTTTCTTAATCCAGACTCCTTCCTTTTCCAATACATATACTCTTTAGTGCTTCCGTATATATTCCCATGCCAAGGTACAAATGTTAAAGTGAAAGCAGCCTTTCTGATTCCCAGCTCCATTGTCTGTGAAACACATGGAGAGGAAGATTTGGTGTGAAATATGTCTTAGTATCATCTAATATCACAAACCAATCCTTTACAGGGAAACAAGAATTACTAATGTTCATCCTTGATATGAGGCTCTCCTTTTTTACACATAAATGCTAATATCTTCTTCAGTGAGGAAATAATGAAAGCGACTCATGCTACTTACTCTGTGAACACAGGTAAACCTGACTTTAGCAAATCAAGTTTCAAAGTATTAAAACTAAACATTAAGCTTAATGAAGCAATGAAACTAAGTTTATGAATAATTGTATAGATTAGTGGATACAGGAGTCACCAAGCAAAGGGAATATGTGAAGTTTCAATTACCATTCTTAACACCATAAGCCACAGAACACCTGGCAGTTATATGCTCATGAGCAAATAATACTGAAAAAAAAAAAACAATTAGTGCAATACTTAAAAAGAAGCAATCATCAGTACAGCCATAACCCAGTGGGAATCCAAACACAACGCCAATGTGTAAAAGTCCATTGTTTACCTTTGCAAACGGAAGTGTCAGAATATTTATGACTGCTCAAGTCACTGTCACTATTCTAATAAAATGCATCTGTAGGTTTCAGGATGGTTGACAAGAACTTTTACCCGCCAACTCTCCTCCACAAAACAATATGAGATGTACAGATTATTGCAACACTTACACACTATTTGCCACATCCAAAGCTAAGAATCTATGCAGTGAATCATTTGGAACTGATGCACTATTACCAGCCAGATTTTGACCACAGGCACACCTGAATCTCTAGGGCAATCTAGTTGGTAGTATCTCATCATGTGAACAGGACTGTACTTAAGAGGAAAGCAGGAAAAATCAACTTATCTCGAAGAGATTAAAATCTCATTATGGCATGCATCTACAGAATAGTCTCACAACTGAAGCAAAAAGTAAACAAATTAATCAAAACCTAAATTGTGAAATGCCAGATTGAATTTCAAAGAATTTCACCTGTAGAAAGAAACTGCGTTGTTTCAATTCCCGGAGTGAAACTGCAAATTAAAGTCAACCAACAAACACAGAAAAAGGAGTCAATATTACTAATTAAAAAAAAAAAAAAAGGCAAAATGGCTCAGTGAAGAAATCAGTAGGCAATATAGCATGATTTGACATACCAGTGTGGAAAACTGTTTTTGAACCACCTCTCCGAGTTATAGCAGAAGTATCACACCAGAGGCCACCTCAGATATATCAGGTCAGGTACAGCAAGTATCCAAATACACCGAACAGAATTCACCCTCAATAACGTTCAATAAAAATGGAAGGTACAAGAGACAACCTCATGAAAACAAAAACATCATCTGTCCCTCAAGTTCTCCATATTAGTGATTAGAGCAGCTCTTGAGTCTTTCCATCAGTGGTGAGACCTATGGAAGGGGCTGTGGGATCTTGGACCTAAACTCTGCTTGACCTCTGTGTGCTCAAGAGTAGATAGATCTTTATGCCTTTGTCCTGTCCATGACACTCAAGAAAATCCTGGTGAAGTTACTGAAAACAAAGGCCCAGCTTGGTAGATTTCACACTGGGAATGAAGTGAAGTGAGTTTCCAGTGAAGGGAACAAACAAAACTGTGTGCTCCAACGTTGGTCTGCCATTGACTGGCTGATTTCTTGCCAGTGACCTGAACTGCCAATTTTCCACTGCAAAATCCATGTACACCTTTGTCTATTGGTATGGTTTTTGGGAGCTTATGGCCCTAAGCTGAAGACAGCTTGTTTTGAGATCTTTGAAAAGTTACTAAAGCTGCACATGAGATCTGTGACAGACATGGAACTGGGATTCTACCTTACACCTTGTCAGCTTCCAGATACCTCTCCAGTTCATAGTAGGACTTGAAACTCAAATGCCCACTTTACTATTCATCCAGCAGATGCTTCCAAATTTACTCTGGGAGTACTCTGAAATTCATATGTATTTCAAGAAATCCTCCTTAGTCACTGTCCAAATCACAGCCTTTAATCCACAGAATTTAACAGTTCTTTTAACTGTAGTTTTATATATTCTACCACAAAGCTGTCCTAAACATGGACCAGTCCAAACCCCAGTCTGCCTTAAAATCAAGACCAGAGAAGACTAGTCCATTCTATTCTGAATGCAAATACTACTGAGCAGCAGCCATGTAAGAAGTACACAGAGAGATGGTTAGTTATTTTGACATGTTAATGACAAATACAACAGCTTAGAAATTTCATATCTCATTACAGATTTGTCCCCAGAAAAAAAAGAAGATAAAAATCTACTCTTCAAGAAATATTCACACAGATGAAACTGCAGGTTGGCTAGTAAAGAAAGTTAAAGAAAATGTGCAGCTGCAGTCAATGTTAGCATTGACTGCTAGATGTTATGTTTTAAAACGACCACACCCTTAAAGCTGTATCTAGAAGAGAAATAAGAGAGCAGTATCTAGTTCCCTTACACCTTATGTACACACTGAAGTGAACAACCCACAGCAACCATTTTCAGCCATAAATCACTTGAACTAGAATCAGACCAGGGAGACAAACATTAAAGGCTACAAGACAACAGCATTTCTGTAAGCTGCTCATCCCACAGGCAGCCCTATTTTTAGTCACGCTTATGACCACAAACACAGAAAAACACAATGCTGAAGTTAAATACGTTTCTCCTGGAAAAGCATGCATCGAGTGGAGGAGGGAACAGTACAGTTTCTCTTGTATTGTTCACAGTTCTGCATCACTTGGTAGCCATCCAGAAACATCCTTTCTGGTTATTAACACAGAATAAATTCAATCTCCCTTCAGTTATTTTTCTATTAGACAAAACACACCAAAGCTACCTACAAGAATTCCATTAATGAGACTTGTACATTTTCAGCATCAACAGATTCAGGTGAAACACAGTCGGGACTTTCTCCCTCCCCCTATTTTCTGAACACAAGACAAATCCAGACTTCCGATTAGTTTACTGATGCTGGCAGGGGGGTTAAGTTTTTAGTTCTTGAAAGCACCTGTTTTCTCTTCATAGGAGGTTTGCTTCATTTGGTGCATGAAGCAGATCCAGGTTCTCTTCCTCATGCCTTTGGACACATGGCTGAGGGGCAGATGTAACCAGTCCCTGGAACTTAAACCTGCGTCAGCTGGGCCACTTCTGCTGTGGCTGCACTGCTGCCCTCCGGGCTAGTGCTGGCTGTCAGGCACTGAGTTCAAGGAAGTAATTCAGACTAAAACTGCCAAAATAAGCTTCCAGCTGTATCAGCGCCTGAACACCCTTGCTCCATGGTCACATGAGAGCCAGCACCAGCTGGGGCACACAGGAGGCTGGCATCAGCAACAATGGTGCCCAAGGGCCCAGCCTCCCCCTCTGGGCCTGTAGAAGAGCATGGCGTAGTTTTTTGGTGAACTTTCTTGGTCTCTGAGGTGCTCAGCTAACTATAGGGATACCCTACAGTGACTCTTTGTTCTTGTGACTGCTTGACTTATCTACATTTGAGTAATGAGATGAACCCGGGCTCCATAAACCAAGACAATTTTCTGTTTTTATCATTCCCCAAATACTCTGAGGACACTGTCCTCCTCTGAGGACAAGGCTACCAGCTTGCATGTGGATTTTCCACCTGTTCATGCCAGGGAACCAACAGCAGTTATCAAAGGAAGGTGAAGCCACCAGCCACGCTCCCTGTGCTATCACAAGTATGTTCTTACCACACTGCTATGGCTATACCCCCTTGCAGCCAAACTGGCCAGGAAAGCCCACTGCATGTGCACTGACTGGGGAGGAAACTCAACCAGAGAAAAGTTAAGAGAGTCTCAGTAAGACGAGCATTTTGCTTTAACAAAAAGGTAGGTCTGAGAAGTACTCAGCTCTGACTCGGTTACAAGAAGAGCCACAGGAGGCGTGACCAAAAAATTAATCTTAAAGATACCAAACCAGGGTCATGTACGATTACTGTATCCAATCAGACACTAGAGATTTAACTGGAATGAGTATCACAGGTCCTTCTGCAACTGGACCAGAGACTGAAGTATGTTTGTGTCACTCCAATACTACTCACAATGTACTTCCATCCCACCCTGTTCCCGAAGTGTAAATGATCTACTGCAACTAACTACAAAAGTTTCGAATTTTAACTGAAGTTCTATGTTACATTTTACATAGACGTTTCATGCCTTACCAGAATGGTGCTAACACTGAAATATACATACATACATACATACAGATATATATAGTATACATGCAAGTATGTATCTATAAAAAAAAAATGAAAGAAGAAAAATCCTGCACTAAAGGCAGCAACTGTGTCATGGTCATGAGTATTTTAAAGAAAATACAAGCAGAACCTCTGACCCCAGCAGTAAATGCAGTACACAAGTGTCAAAAGCATGTAGTCATGAATGATCTTTTACATGCCACTTTGTTCACCCTATTAAGATGCAAGCTGTTTCTTTGATTTATCTGATAATAAATTTTTTATGACTAGTGAGTCTCATAAAAATTGCTCTGGTGCTGACTATTTTGATTAATGAGACCAAAGAATCGAAACTGTCAGAAATTCATGGGCAAGAGTAAATTACTGCCAAACATACACTAGATATTCCATAAAATATAGACTAAAAAAAGTTGATTTGGTAATTTTATCTTGCATCAATTTGCTTGATATAATTTATATTTGGGATCACCACTGTCATTCCTTGCATACCTTTTCTTTTTATAAAGTCAACAATAGTGTAAATCTGAATTTTGGAGAAATGAACAGGAAACAGAACATCCTAATACCCAAAACTCACATTTGGAATTTAGCTTGGAAATTATATCCAATTTAAAAGTGACCAAAACCCATGTTCTAAGAGCTGCAGCTTTTTAAAGCAAAATCCCTTTTACATTAAGAATCAAAACTGACATACATATATCCATGCCTAAATCCTGTTCTTCTAAAACTGTGATCTTTCTTCATTGGGGTCTTTGTATGAAGCAGGTTCTTGCAACGCATCTTTGGAGAGTTCTGGATCCCGCTCTCTTACCTTGGATAACTCTCAAAATATTTAATATGCAGAACAAAAATTAGGTGCTGAAGCAAGTCAGAGGTAACAATCCTGGTACCCACGGGAACAAAGATTAAGCATATCCTTTTCCTACCAAGATGAACCATACTTACAGCACTGGGTACGGGATTTGCTGTACTTCTGCATATATTTACCATCCTGTGACAGCATTTTGGTGCAAGACATATCTTTGTAGGATTGAAAACCTACCTGATCAAAAATTTCTACAGATAACCAAAAGGATTTTGGGAATCGCTCTTCCAAATTCAGTGAAACAAATGCTGCTGTTTACATTCAGAACTGGAGACAGCTTCTTAAAACATGTGGCTAAACTATGAAGAGGACTAATATTCCTGCATTTATTATTATTGCTTTTGTGAAGCTGGAGCAAGTGAAATGGTCAGTATACTATATAACTCTATTTACTGTTTATGCTCCTGCACACTTCACTTTAGACTATAATATCTTTTTCCAATCAAGTGTAATAAAGAAGAAAAATTACAGGATAGTTTTTCCTGGCATATTTGATACTGACTTTCAGTATATCAGATTTTTAGGGTTCAATAATTAAAGGGGTTGGGTACAAAAGGTGTTGTCTACACAGGACCTAAATTTGACTATCCCCAGCTTTAACAGTAGGGCATTTCTTGTTTGATCAGAGGAAAGCATTGAAATACAGGACAGAGAAATCCTGTGTCATATATAGCAGAAGTTCTTGCTTTTCAGCTTATACTTTTCAAGAAGAAGTTAATTTTAATGACAAGAATTTAAAGTGAAATCTGATCATAATAATTTTCAACACTGTGTTTTAGGTGTAAGGGGCTGTAAAAGTGCATATAAATGGGATGACAGTAATACCTGCTAAAATAAAATCATGGCTTTTAAGAAGTTTATCAGAGCTTGCATTACAAGTGGCTCCAGCAAATTACACCAGAATAATTCCAACCTCAGCCTTCCACTGGATAAATAGTTGATAAAGGCAATCATAAAATTAGGGACATGTCTCCATCTAGCTGATAGCCCTCACCAGAAGGATAAAGAAATCGCTAAAGATCACACAAAACTCTTAAATAACGTGAAACTGAAATAAGAAACTGGAGTTCAATAAAAACCAGCATGCAATAAAACAGATATGGCTGCATAGAGAATAGAAATTGCAGACAGATCTGCTTGATTATAAAAGCGCCACTTTTTAATTTATCTCTCAAATAAAACCAGCAAATGTGTGCAGTAACTCTTCTTGTTTGGTTATAAAGAACCAATCTGAAGAAGAAAACAAGAAAGCAAATCAACTGAATTTTGAAGATTACAAAGGGTTAAGAGACTTACCACTTCTTACTGTTAGCTGCATCACTTTACCAGAAACCCCTTATTATCTGGAAAAACAGTGTTTTCCACATTAGTCCTCAACTAGTATTGTTCTGTCTGCCATTTCCAATCTATTCTTCTTCCTCTTGCCGTCTTGAGGATTTTCTTTAAAATGCTCTATTCTTTTTGTTACCTATTGTTGATGCCTTTTCCTGGTCTTAAAATCAAGAGTCAAACACGGTTAGAAGGGAAAAAGGGGTTTTACCTCAGTATTTATTTTAAGGATCCTCAGGTGCACCATGTCCAGGTGGAATGCACCCCAATGCACACTGCAATGCACACCCCCAAAAGATCTGGTGTAACATTACAGGTAATACTAATTAGCATATCTATCAAAGATTTCCCAATGAGAGGCTCGAGTGAGCCCCCCTCCCCAAGGAACCTTCCCCTGGATGGTTCTATCTTAGTTTACAAAATATGTTCTGGAGAGGACCTTGGTGTCTGGGGCACACTGATCCCTAACTACGAGGCTTCTAAGACGTTTAGTCTCCTAGCTTGACAAATAAGTCTAAGAATGTAGGCTAAAAAACGCTAAGAATACAGAAGTTATAAAAAGGTATAAAAAGGGTATAAAAGAAAAGGAAAAAAATCATCATGGCATCACTGTGAAGTCCAAATTCTGTTCCCTGCAATACCCTCCTCTCCAACAGACGAAAAAACCCCACCCAAACAAAATTAGGTGAGTTACCTTTAGAGAATATCAGTTGAATTTCTGAATTGCATGTATTTTGGACACACTGCCTTTGGTTAGCAACAACACCCCCCTAGAAATTCTGAGAAAACCCCTTGAATCCATTGGAGATGACAGACCCACTATGCCCACAGGAGTGAGAGCAGCAAAACACACTATTGCATAGAAAGCCCTGCACCTGTGGCAGTTCTGGTAAAGTCTAAAATCAGGCAATAGATCACCACCTTTGGATACTACACACAGTGTCCTAAAATCCATCGTGGATCATACAACAACCTTAATACTGAGATGTTGCTCTAAAACATATTTTCTCGGAAAGTATCCTGAGGCAATCAGAGGACAACAAGAGTAAAATGAATGTTACTTTCCTTAGCAGCTTGCCCTAGTAAGTTGTACCCTGCTTTCCCTTATCTGCTTGACTTCTGCTCTCAAATAATAGAAGTGCCTGCATTTAAACACATTTTTAACATCCCATTAAAACTACTGACACCAGAATGAAATCAGCATCAGCCCCAGATTAGTGAGTGTGGGAATAAGAATTTACTACTTACCACATCAGCTGGGGCTGATGCTGAATTCAGTTGCACCTTTTCAGATGTAACACTGAACTGTGAGCTGACAGTGCACTTCAGATGTATTATGTCTCTTAAAATGTTTTTCAGTGCTGGCTGCCTTCTGGAAAGATGTATTCACTTGTTTTTATCTCCTCCTGTAATCCTAACCACACCATGTGGTGTATCTTACATATCTTATTCACAGATATGCAATTCTTTGAGCTGCTTTAAAATACACTGTGTACAGGCACAGTTCATTAAATGATCCAGGACAGCCCATACCCTACCTGTTATCTTTCACCAACTTCCAGGTCATCAAAAACAACTGCGTATTTGCTTTCAAATACCTGAGGAGAACATTTAATGACTCCAGGTCAGATCTCTGTGGAGCTCACAAGAAACATTCTCTTCGGGAATTGTCTCCAAAGACCTATCAGGGAGTTGTTAATTCTTCTGAGTGTTTTATTGAAATTATGCAGTGCTCATTTTCTAATGACAATGTTGTGTACAAGCTAAATGCCTCGCAAAGTTCTATGGTTAAAGAGTTGCCTTGACCAACCAAATTAATAATATTTATAAGATTTAACATTTCTTTAGGAAAAAGTTCTCAAAATCATAGTCATGCTTTAAAGTGTATGAATTACATTCATATTACAATCACATTCTTTGTATCACCACCAGAAGAATTTAATGTCTTTTTTTCACTATTTAACCCAGAATTAATTTCAGAGTAAACTAGCTCATAATAATTCAATTTGGTCTATTCACCCTTCTTGATGCTGGAATGACACTAGCACTTCTGTCAACTTCTGGGTCTGTCACTGGCACAACAACTTAATTAAGACTGAGCTTTGGTGAGTCCAGACTCTGTCAGTCAAGTCTTCTAAACCTTCTGGGTGCATGCCCAGAGGCTTGGATGTTTAAAACCATTGCTCAGAACAAAATGTTGGTCAGGCTTCTACTTGAGGGACTGAGAAATAACTCATCTTCCCTAAATTATCATCCAGCTTGCACCGAACAGAAGCATAACAGAACATGACTTTCCTTCCCTTGCCATTATTAATAACCTATCATAGTTTAGAAAAGGGCCCGTTTAGTTTCTAAGGTTTATCATAATCAGATAGTTACAGGCAGTCTCTCCAGTGGCTAGGAGCCTAACAAGAGAGATCCCACTTTGGATTGGGCCTCCTTCCCACCGCAGAAAATTTTTTCAATCTCCTCTATCATTTTTCCAGCCCAAGGTGCCACTTGCCTGCAGCTGCACATCTCACTCTTTGCTTGCCTGCTTAGACCTCAACCTGCTCTCTAGGCCAGGTCCTTGATCCTGTTGCTTACCAGATTCTCAGGCACACCCTACCTGTCACTCATTTTGGATTTTACCATAATTACCACTGATTTTTAACTCAGCAACTGATCTTGCCTTGCCCTACAGTTTGATGCAACTTTGTGCTGTTTCCCTGCTCAAGTCCTGTACCTTACCACCGTTACCCTAGCTTTGGTTTCATCAAGTCCTCAGCTTCTGCACTTAACTCACTTCATTCCAATTTCACTTCTAACATAGCTCCAGAGATCTGCCCCAGTGACATAAACCCTGGGTTAATATCCTTGACATGGTAAATAGATTACTGCACAATATTCTAAACTTTATATAAAGTTCATATCAAAGGGAATGGCAGTATCAGTAGTTACACCAATATTTATATGTGCAGTATCTATATCTGTCAGATACATCAGTGACAGCTTTGGTTTTATTACATATCCATCTTAGCAATATATAAATATACAGACATAGTGTTTTTATTGTTTATCTTTCGACATGGGTTCCAGTTAGCTCTTCTTTAGGGAAGAGTTACAGATTTGCATGTAAATGTTGTCTAAAGATGTCAGGACTCTGAGTCATCTATTTTCTCTGTTGGAAATAATGTACTAATATATTTATCAATTTTTAAAATACAGCCAATAAATACAACATTTGGTTGGAATACAAATCAGCATTTTCATATAAAATATACAGTACCATGTCTTCAATACAACAGAACCAAACGTAAATGACATTTTTATATTTCCCCACATCAGCTTGATAAAAGATTTTTATTGGTAAATTTAAATTTTTTTACTGGTACGTGATCAAAATGTGTGAATCAGGACTATTAACACTTGTTTACTTCTCAGCTATGATGGGTCTTGCTTCCTGCCATCCTTTGAGAGAAGCTTAATTTGTCATGAGTTCATCTTCACGGGAGATGTGGCATCTCAGAGACTCCCACCTATGGTAGATCACTGAGGTTATCTTTTTTCCACTACCTTTACCCAGCCTTTGAAACCATGCCAAAATAAATGAGGTCACAGCTACCACTGGCACAGATGGTACACCCATGTGAGGGGTCAAATGGTAAAGATGCCAGGCTAAAAAGACACTGAAATATTTAAGTGAGCTCCACCAATGGACTGTTGGACACACACCACCATCTTATTTCTTGTACAGGCCCAGGACAACCACACAATGCAAATGAGAAAGGAAAAGAAGTACTTGCTAGTGGTGCATGCTATGAGCGTAGGAACACGAGCAATCCCTCAAGAACGTGACAATACTGGTTCTGCAAGTATTTGTAGAGCTGCATCTAAGAGAAAACTAATGCATGAAGCCTTCTATTCCATTGTCCTGGTTTTGTCTGGGTAGAGTCCATTTTCTCCCTAGTACAGTGCAGTGCTCTGGATTCAGAATGAGAATAATGTTGATAACACGCTGATGTTTTGGTTGCTGCTGAGTAGTGCTTGCACTGAGCCAAGGACTTTTCAGTGTCTCATGCTCTGAAAGTGAGGAGCTGCTGGAGAAGGGGGGGAACACAGCTGGGACAGCTGACCAAACTGGCCAAAGGGATGTTGCACACCACAGAACATCATGCCCAGTGTATAAACTGGGACGGATAAAGAGGGACAGACTGCTGCTCAGGGATGGGCTCGGCCTTGGTCAGTGGGTTAGTGAGCAACTGTATTGTGCAACACCTGTTGGGGTTTATTCTTCTCTTTTTTAATTACTATTATTTTTATAATATTCCAATATCAGTATTATTATTATATTTACTTTGTTTCATTTATTAAATTGCTCTTAAGTCAAGCTTTTTCCTTCCCTGATTCTCCTCTCCATCCCATGGAGGGTAGGGGAAGGAGTGAACAGCTGTGTGCTTCTAAATTGCTGTCTGGAGTTAAATCATCACATCCACGAACTACCAAAGAATACTACAGACAAATGCAAAGAAAATAAAGAAGGTAAATGGCATTTATTAGGGCCTGTCTTTCTTAGCAAGGCAGGGTAGACTCACACTATCCAAGTTCTTTAAATCTTCCCTGACCTCTGCAGATCACACGAACAGCTGAGGTGCCTGACTGAGCTCCACTGAATCGGATCTGTAAATGTTTCAAGCAACTGGCCTGTGTTCCTCTATAAGATCTTTATTTCTCCCAGGCAGTACAGAATACCAACCATTTGAAATTACTCCTGAAAGCAACTGTGCCTAGTTCTTTTTGGTATCATCACAAGATTGGATAATGACTGGATAATTTAATTTTACTTCAGAGACAGCCAAAGAAAAACATTCTCTCTGTGTATTGCTACAGTCTAAGTGCAAAAAGAAATGTTAGGAAGATTTTCATAACCCCACATGATTTTTTCCTAATGAATATATAATTTATATAATAACAATTCTTAGCTTATGAAAAATTTTCAGTAATTATAAACTACTGCACAAAACTGCCATGTTTATTTAAACAGGTTATTAAATGCAGGAATATGCACAATTCTTCTTCTTCATATTAACAGAAAACAGAGCTTTGCCTCCTTTAGTTGAATGTCAGTGGCACTGTGCAGTTATCTTAATATATATGGGGGTGTCATCTGAATTTCTCACTCAAAAATCAGGAGATGTGAATGCAAGCTCTGCCTACATCACAGACACGCCATCCTCTGCCACAAGTAATCACATCATGTACTCCTGCCCAACTGATCAGTGCTCACTGAAACCAGACTTCAGCCTTCATTTCTTCTGTTGCAAGACTGTTTGTATCAGAAAGTTATTTATTACCTTACTCCCTTAATAATTAGAGACTTTCCCTCAAATATACACCTGGCCAGCTTATTTATATTTGTTCCTATGTACACCATTTTTTAATGTCTTAAATGAAGTCTTTTTCCTCCCCCTCTCCCTTCCAATGACAGCCATGACCTCTGTTATCAGACTTTACTTTGCTAAATAAATCAAATACCTTTTAAATTTCCTCTTCTTTCTTCATTCATTTCACTATCCTATTATATTTCCACACTCTGCCTGTTCGTGCCTGAATTCATCTTTCATGAACATAATGACCACAACTGTGAAATATTTCCTTTTCTATACTGGAAAATTTCCACTCTTTCAGCCAAGCTCTGGGGATTGTGCCTATCTTTCTCTTCCCCTCACTCCAGCGTATCACACCGGTGGCTTGCCTGTAACTAATACACCCAAGCCTTCCTCTTTGTTTGCTAATTCTTACTGTGTGGTATGCTGATTCTTTTCTATGCTGCTACCTTTGTACCATCAGCAAACACAATTTAAATATTCCTGCTTTTTGTGCTAACATAAAATGGGATTCTTGCAGGTCCTGGACTGTGCTGCACAAGTAACACCATTTCACGACCATCTTCATATCAGTTCAACCTGCTGATGCCTCCATATCAACTGCTGGCAATTCTCACTTTCCCAACATATTTCCCAAGAACCAACACCTGGATTTTCACTTGTTTGACCTCTTTTCCACTCCTTGATAGGTGGTTTTACTGATTATCGTCTTTACGTCTTGGACAGCACCAACTACTATGCAGCTGAACTTAAACAGGGTTAACAACTGTAGAATAAGATCGTGAGTTATTTCAAGATACTATTTGTATTCTACCGCAGTACTCTTGAGTATCCTGCCAGTCTCCTTGAGTTGTTAAAAATAAATGCTGAAATACTCTTCATTAATATAACCCAGGAGAGGAATCTGTTCCTTCACTAGCTGTGTCTGTTGCCCTGGAAGCAGCTGCTGCATAATAGTGGGGTTCAGTACAACAACTCATTTCCAAGAAGCTGGGGATACCGTCTCTATACGATGGATTTTTCCACACTGTCACTGCCAATGAAATGGGGTTTTCAATTACAATGCTTAGCACAGAGCAGCCTGCCCAGGGAAACCTATGTGCCAATGCTGCCAAGCGATACATGCTCAGCACTGCATTTGTCAAACCATTTCCTCTGCTAAGAGTTCATGTGTCAGTCTTGAAAATGGCTTGCTCTTCTACTACCTTTCCTGATGGAAATGTGAAAAGTGCAACTTCCCTCCTTTCATGAAACATCTTGTTGAGCCTCTTGACTCCAAATTGACTGCCTCGTGGGAAAAATCTGCTTTCTAGAGACTAAAAAATGGTGTGACTGTTCTATTGTAATTCTGCCTCACTGGGATATGGAAGTCAAACAGGGAAACAACAATTATTAGATAATGTGTTAAAAGGTGATTGCTGGGTTTAAGGGCAGCTTAAAAATGCACTCGGGACCCAGCAATTTTTTTTGTTTTAGATGGGATTACACTACCAGGTGTTGATGTTTGCAATAGACTCTGCTGTGATAAAATCAAAATCACTATTCTTTCTGTTACAGAAACAAACATGCAAAGAACAAGTTCCACATGAAGACGGATCACGAGCACATGAATAATTCCAGAAATGTACCCAAAGAGCAGCTTTCTGGACTAACTTTGCTGTAAATGCCAGCAACCAAACTCACCCACTGGTACCAATTGCACATGTCAGTTTTATCTCATCTTATTCAAATAACTAATTATCCTAAGGAACATCACAGAATTTTGTTCTTTGTAGGAGGTTAATTCATTGTTTTCTTTCAAACATTTATGTCTGTCTGCACTTATCTTAGTACATTGTGACCACTAAATCACACAATACATCATCTCTTTGTCAGTATCCTAGACAGAGAAGATCCTCTGAGAATATGCTTACAACATAAAGGTCACTCTGAAAGTTGACTGAAGGCATGAATAAAAAATAAAACATTTAGTTAAGCCCTTTGAGGAGACAAGGTTGCCATTATCCTTCACTGTTTAGGCAAGTTCTTCAACTGCTTTTCAACACTATCATAGCATCACATGGAGAGTTTAATGGCAGCTCCTGAGTATATATAGAATCAAAGCCAAAATTCAGCCTTCTAAAGTTTCAGGAAGTTACAAAGCAGTGAGAGATTAAGAATCATTACATACTTGGCAAACTGACCTATTTCCAAACGATGCTGTCACAGGATGATATGTGCAGTGGGCGTATTTTAGCCAACAAAAGCTAGCAAAGTGCCAAGAGCTGCTGAATTTCCTGTTAAGAATTAAGAGCCCCTCCACACACATTTTCCACCACAATATATGGCCCATCTTTTTGTCAGCACAAGTCTTCCTTGAAAAATTAGGGTTGAAAAAAATCACCAGGTACCATTTCTCATGAAAGGTAAGGAAATTAAAGGAAATGAAAGAAGTTACAAAGTAAGAAGAGCTGATCTGAGGGTCTTACTGGTTAACATGCTTCTGAAGTAAAGTGCAATTCCAGTTTTATACTTGGTGCGTGAGTACCGTGTAAAATGAGTGTGGAAATGTAAAAGTATGCAAGACAAATGACATTTTATCTTTAGACATAATCATCCCTCATGGGTGTCATACCCACTTATCAATTAATCACTAGAGCATGAATATCCCAAGACAAGGCTAAAAATGGGATGTAATTTTTCACTAAATATGCTTGAAACAGCCAGTACATTTCACAAAAGAAAGAAGAGGTTTGTGATCTATTTGGTAGCTGCTTCCCAAGTGCAACCTCACGGAATCTGAACGGAGATCCCTGACATTGACTGCAGTGATGACTTGTGCCAGTCACCAGCAGAAACCTCAAGGTTTATTTACATGACTGCAAGTGAGTGCATTGCCAGGACTTATTGAGTTACTGCTTTCTGTCTAAGTTAACAGCAACTGAGCAAACATGAAGTTCTAGCCATTGTAAACAAAACAAAATTGGCATTATTAGTATTAGCATAACCCCCTTAGTGAAAATGTAACTTGGTGAGCCCGTGAAACTTGGCACTTGTGCCTGTATGAGCCAACCCTCACTGTCTTAGCTAGTCTAGACAATGTTACACTTGTAAACAAAGAAAAGTCAATATTTCCAATCAGCTAGCAAAAGCAATGGGCAATGGGAAACAAATCTCTCTCTCTGGAGCTCAAAATTCATCTGCCATACAGATGCATAGTTCAGGTTTATCAGAGTTTACATCTTCCAGTACCCGAAAGCAAACTTACTGGTCTGAGGGTCAGCTGCTGATGTATGTTCTGTCTTCTCAGTGTTGCAAGTGAGCTTAGCTAAGCAGCATCCTATCCAATCATTCATTTACCTGTACTGCTTTGCTTCACAGTAAAAGTTAACCTGTCTGGATCTACCAAATGTTGGAAGATTTTTTTTCTTTTTGGCAGAATGAGCAACAGAACATACATAAACTCAAGAACTTGACTTTCCTTATTTAGATACCCACAGGGAAAAATTCTAAATTCACATATCAACCTTGTGATTCGCTTAATAAGAAAAAAGACACACTACCTGTTCAAAGGCTCTGAAAGAAAAAGGCAGTTGAAGAAGCTGTATAGTCATTAGCAGGGAAAGATCAAAATTCCATCACAAAAACCAGTTTTAATTTCTTCTGAGCGTACACCTGATCTGCTTTTGTGCACAATAATGCTACTAGATCTGTTACCTAGACCAGGCCACTGCTTTTGACTTTTAACTCCTGAACTCGAATGCAAACAGAGGAATGCCTTGGCATCCCAGTAATTCTCAGATCACATACTTAGAGGAAACTGGAAATAAAAAGGACAGTATTTTTTCAGCAGGAAAATCCATGAACTCTCTTTATAGCAGGGGAAACAAGTAAAATCAAGACTCAAAGAAGTTACTCCTGGGTTTCTAACAAAATTATACTGATACTTTTAATTTATGATTTAAATATAAAATGGTCATATGCTGAAAATCTAAAATTGACACCTAATTATTAACATCTCCATGCATTTGGGTTTCATCACTAAACTTTGAAAATTATGACACATTAATGTGTCATAATAGCTTCTAAGATCAAAGTAGAAACCATGAATGAGCCACAGAAAGATTACTTGGTTTTGATTTTTTTCCCTATTAATAACTGATTCTGCTGAGTCTGATTCTGCTTACACTGTTAACTACGCAGGTTTCAAATATTTACTGAGGACAAAATCAAAATTGGCCCATTAGCCAACAAGACACTGCTACACCTCAGCAAAGAGCAGAACAACAAACACAATATGGCTAACCTAGAACAAAGAACAACAGCTGAGGTAACTGATGAATTACAGAACCTTCTTGTCAAGTTTGATTACACAGGGAAGTTGCCAGAGCATTTTAACATATCCAGAGTTACTTTTTTTTTATTTTAAATAACAGACACATAATAACAGCTTCCCCCCCATCCCCTTCCCCACAAACTGAATATGGGTCCAATTCTCAAAACTGCACTTCAGACCTTAAAATTTTGCTGTCTTCATGATGCCCAGAGTGCTCCCTGTGAGAAATGCATGAAGATCCCCAACCTACACTGCTCAGCAAACAGAAATATAAAACTGACAATATAAAGCAAAATTACAAAGCATTATCAAGAAACTGAGATGCAGCTGCACAGTGAACAGTGAGGAAGGGATGGTCCAAGGAGATAGGCAGCTGTTTTCCTACACCATGTCTGTAGTACAGAGTACTACTGCAAGAAGGGTGTTGCAGCCTACTTAAATCTATGAATAAATCTGTCTTGAGAACACGCATTACAGCATAAATATCAGCACCCTTCTGAGACACACAATTCTTGCAACCACTCTCCCATCTGCGATTCTTTTCATTTAAAATTCTGTAAATGAAGAGCAATAGCTGACAAAAGCCATTGTTGGGTCATTTGGTTTCATATAGAAATTTACATCTCAGTTATTTAATTGGAATCCCACAACTGTCACTTGTGAATACTCTTCTCTGGTAATTTTGTTCAGACAGCAAACATATAAAAGATTGTCAGAAATGCTTCTGAATTATTAAAATATATTCTTTAAATAAAGGCAAAATGCAAAAACTAACTTTCCAATCCAGAGGCTGTACTGTTGTTGTACTACCTACTGCTCCTAGGGAGACAGCATCAAGAATGCTGCTAGACGCTGAAAAATAACTTCCCATCTAAAGAATAACATGGAGATTTTTACTTAAAATAAATATTACAATTCAGTGAATGATTAATGACATTATCTCCTAAACCAGTAGTCAGCATTTGTACATGGAATCTTGCATTAAAATGGAGAAGCCCAGCACACACATTTACACATTGTTGAAGAAAGCACTAGTACCTGTATTTAAATTACTAAGGTTGTAGACTTTTGCAAATTAGTCCAGATCAGAACACGTTTGACGTCTGGATATCTCTCAAAACATAACAACCTGCATCCAAAAACATTAACAAATATCTATTTCAATCTATAAAGCCATACTGAACATACTTAAAATTAGTACTTCTCAAAAGGCTTGTAATGCTTGTTCTTTTACATCTCTCATGTTACATAAAAGTTCTTAGAAATAAACAAAAAATGCAGGATAGTATCAAACAGTCTTTGTGCTTTCCTAACTTGTCTACATGACAGTCACCTTCTTCTTAGCAAAACACCTTAATATAAACGTACAGGCTTGCATATTTTCCTGGATACCAAGTTACTGCATGTATTATGAAAGATGTGTGTAGCTGGTAACACTTGGCCCCAAACACTACAGGGAAAAAACCAAACAACACAGCTACAGTATATAATGTAATACTTACTATTTATATGTTTCTGAACGAATGTATTCAAAAACATGAGATACTCCCAGCTGGAACTGATCAGCAATAGGGGTAACCCAAGGATTGTTCTCCGCTTTGAAGACTTGTTTTTGACCAGTCAAATCCAAATTACCTGTAAGAGATTGAACGAAACAGCATATGAAAAATGTTTGAAACAAGAAAAATTTGAAACAAATACCTTGCTGTGAATATAAAAACTTTTTATTAGTTTCAGAGAGTACAACCATAATAAATGCAAATATTTCTGTCTTAGCAAAGAGGAACAAAAGGACATAGTGGTTCCCACCATGATAGATGCAGTTCCACTCTATTTGTTTTCAGTGCTGCTACAAAGGGTTGCAAAGCAGAGTTGAACTCTGTCCACTTATTTATTAAATTAGTTTTAAGTGTGACTTGATAATGCACCTGTTCACTATCTCCACCATGATCTGCAGGAATAAAAGCGTGATTCTCTGGTAGAAGTCTGCTATGCTGAAGCTTGGCATTGCAAAGCATTCCTCAATCCCTGCTCCAGGGGCTTTTTGCCTTCCCAGTGCCCAGCATGCTGTCTGCACCAAGATCCCACACTGATCTGTGGTTAGAGTGACACATATTCACAAAAGCGAACAAACAGCGCTGTTCTTGTAACACGGCAGTTTTACCTATTCTGTTGACAGAAGACATAAGAGACCTACTACAAGCTTGCCTGGGATTTTTTTGTTTGTTCATTTTGTAAAAGTTTACCATCCAACCCTGAAACAGTACATGCTCCACTGAAACTCCTCATGACTATGGATATGAAGGGCTGAATTCCAGGACAGTCTAGCCATTGAAATATTTTCTTGTGTTCTTTAAATTAAGAAATCTGTGGCACATTTTCAATTTATTTTAGTGAATTTCACATTGAAGAGAGGCCTACCCTTCCCCCAGAAATCAACAATAACTAAACCACAAGAAGATAAAATAATCTTGAAGTATGGAGAACAAAACAAAAAGGGTTTTGAAGACTGACTGAGCCAAGCTGCTGGTGAAATCTGAGCTCAACGTGACACCACAGCTTTCCAAAATAAAAGGAGCTGTGCAAGTGCAGGCAAGGGGAGCTGCTGCAAGCCCTGTGCTCACTGCCCACTTTGGCTACGCATTCTGAATGACAGCTAATCCTTGGCGTATTCCTCTCTGTAAAAGGGGCTAACACAATTAAAGACAGGCCATTATATGGTGTGAAAAGATGCCAAGCATCTCATACCAGCCTATCATGGCGTCACCATTACCTTAACAAGCTCATCTGCCAGCTGTCTGTGGCAGGCTGCTCTGAGCCAGCCGTGGCAGGAGCATCCCCCCCAGCCGTCAGTCAGGCGGCAGCCGCCCGCTGCCACACGCTTCAGTGCGCCTCGTCTGCTTTATTAAGGGACTCGGCAGCCCTGTTCTAACAAGGAACAGGAAAAAGGATTAAGTACTGTGACAAAGAGGACCTAATAAGCTAGAAAGCAGTGTGTCTAAATCTGTGCTGGCTGAAGGTGCAGGCTGGCGCTCTCGCCATGCAGCTCTCACGCAGAGGCCGCTGGGGAAGCCAGCCAGCGTGGCGATTAGCCCTAACCCTCTGACCGGGGCTGCTGGGAAGATCCTGCAGCACTCAGGGGCTTGCTTTGCAACTGCAAATTGGATTTCCCATTTTATTACCTGCAAAAAATCCTGTATGCTGCCCTCTGAAATTACCAACGCTGCAAGCACTCTGTAGGTGCTGCATCAAGGTAAAATGATCGATTAGTGTACAACTAATAAAAACAGTTAAATATGGGGAGGCAAGCTTGGCTCCATCACAGGTCAAGTTCACTGCTGCTTACAGGAATAAGTTACATGTGCCCGAAATATCAATATCCGGGGTCTCAGCTGAATCCTCTCGTCCCAAGTTGTGTCAGAAATTTACCATCCAGGGAAGGCTACTGCGTGTTTCCATTCCCACAGCACTTGAGCAGCATGCTTACTTCCATTTCAAATACCACACGGCCCATATAAAAATAATTAATTGTAATAATTACTACTCTACTACAGCCAAAGGAATCTTATAGCAAAACCAAGGCTGCTCAAGCAGAATAACCTGTAGGTCCCCATGCCAATGTAATAACTTTATTTTCCTCTGTCTTCTCTTTTTTCCCAAAATACATTGGAGGCAGGTACAAATATTTCTTTTCACCTTCAGAGGGAAGAGGGAGGCAGAGGCCCTAATTAGTCTGATTACAGAGGAGACTGGGACACACAAAAATTCAGGATCCGCACCAAAATCCAGCCCTCCCTGCCCAGGACGTCCTTCTGGGAGCCTTGCCAACAGCAGCTGGCCTGGCAGCCCAACCCACTGGCCACCTAGAGCTGGAGTGAGAGCCTAGGGATTTTAAGTGAAGAATTTAATCAAGTGTGGTAGTGAGAAAAGGAACAACTTGTCTGTCCTCACGGCAAGCACCAGGTGCTCTGCAGGTGAGTGAAGGAGGGCTGCCCTACAGAAGACAGGAAGGACAGGGCAACCAATGCTTTAAAATCCTCCCTGTTTGATACCAAAATTTCCATCTGGAAATGAAGGCAGAAAAATAAGTAGGACAAGAAGTTACACGGAGAGTGCTCCACCTCATCAGAACTAAGGAAGAAATGGAGTCTAATCCTCCAGACACAAGGCAAGCCATTTGAGCACAAAGAAGCCACGTTATTAAAAATGAGACAGAAGGGAAATGTCCGTACTGCATCACTGTACATTGCTTGGCGCCATACCCTGCAGTCCTTTCTTTGCTTACAGCTAACAAATCCATGAATGAAGGGCATATCTAATTCTACTGTGGCTGCAGGACATCCAGGAGTCCCAAGCACAAGGCCAATGTCTCAGTAACATCTCATGAATAGTGTGTGCTGGGGCAGCAAAACACAGGAGCACACTGCATGGACCCTTCTGCTGCAGTGTGCAGGACAAACCCGGCAGTGTGGAAGAGATGATCACACTCGCCTGAAGCACTGGCTCTGGTACCAGGCTCATCTCAGGAGTGCCGAGCAATCAGACACCTCACACGTGTTCCTATCCCCCCACCCCAAAAGTCTCCTTGCCTAAGTTATTTTTTATGGCAGCATCACGTTAGAAAATGCTGTTATTTCACCCCTGCAGCACTAGAGCCAGGGAAAAAGCCAAGGCAGATGTGCCTTCATGCGTATTGTCTAACAGCAGCATCAGCAGAACACCATCCCCAGGGCTTTCAGAAATTTATATACTGTTCTGCTACACAGATCACATCAAATCCCTCAGACACTTTTAGTAAGCAAAATACAGAATTACCTCCAGTAAAAACTGCAGCACTGAAGATTTAATCACAAAATACATTAGGATTGGAGACTGCACTGGTCACTGCTGTTATGTTCTTTCCATGCATATCTACCTATTCAAAAATATTTATCATTTCTCTAATTTGGCATAATTGTTCCACTAAAATTGTATTTCTTCATTATGGACTTCAAGTTCTTGCTATTTTGTCATACTGAAAGAGATCAGCTCCACCAAAAGGCACCATAGTCATGTGCCTCTGGTAAGCGAGGAGGAACAGGCCATATTCAAGGCTAGTCAGCACAGCCCCTTTCTTACGGCACAGAAATGTTTTTCAAATTATTTTTGAGTGCTTCTAAAATTATTCTAATAAATCATCAAAAATATACATTCCAGAACTCAGGTTTAACATGCTTAAAGAACCTTCTAAGTCCGACAGGTACTTTTTTTACTCTATCTGCAGTAAATATAGATTTCCAAGTAGAAAGACTGCAAAGTGGACACTGCTGCTACCAGCAAGTGGACACTGAAAAGAGAATAGAACCTGGAAAAGGGAAGAGCAGAGATCTAACAGCTGACTGCTGTGGACGACCTGCACAGAATGACCAAAAGCCTTCTAAAAGGAGCCATCTGTGTGGTCTTAAAAATGCCTGATTCTTGGCATTCTTATTTCTGTCTCAGCACTCATTGTATGTAAAGATGATCATGAACCCTTAAGTTTGATTGGACCCCTGTGATTTAACTTCTTTGCTTACCCCATCTCAAAACCAAATTGCTCCTAATGCCCAACTACTAAGCTGTGCAGACCTGAAAACTGTTTACTGCCAATCTCTCGTTAGTTGCCACCTGGGAGGTACAATAAATAGAACTACAACAAAACTCTTGAAAATTCAAGTGCAAAATCAAAGTATGCACATTTTTATTTTAATGTGTTCTAACTTAGGCGATCCATTAACAAAAAATACCATTTATCACTTCTTAAATTCAGAGCTTCTACAGCCATGGGTGGGCAGAAGGGCCATCTCGTATGACAATGGGCACACCTCATCCTGAGACATTTACAGGATAAGAAGACAGCTACACTTTCCTGTCTCACTGGATCTATCCTGCACTTGAGCTGAAATGTGATCATTAATGTTACTTGTTATTTTCCTGCAGTACTGTTGAAATAAAAAGTGGTTTGTGTGAACACTCATGTTTTGCTCAAATGTCTCCAAAGGTCAGAAAAGAGCTCATAACAGAAAATAAAATGCTGCCTCCTACAGTCATGTTTGCAGAGGGTGTCAGAGCCAGTAATAATACCACCCATCACTTTGGCCAAGGGTGTCTTCAGATCTCCCAGGCTACTCCTGTCCATTAAATCTAGTCTGCAAGCACCCCTTACATACAACCACAAGCCCCTCATCCTCTTGTGATGTATGATCTACAAAGTGTGCAATATTTACCCAATGGATGTATGCTGGAGGTACAGTACGGTATGACTAGTGCACATAGGCATTACTTCAACACACACAAAAGGAAACAGAATGAACACAAACCTGGCTTCTCCTTTCCATTCGAATGCCCCCTGGCAACACTTTAAATACTCTCAAAAATTAAAAGGTGAAATTAAGTAATTAAACAACTCTGACATTTGAGAACCGAACACTGGCATTCAGCATAAGAAACATGATCCTAGCTGTAAAATGCCAGATCAACACTTCTTTGTAATGGTTTAAATTCATCCCCAGTGGAGCTTCATTAAAATCAATGGATATAATTTTTAGCCTGTATATTGTTGAGCTTCACATCTGTGTCCTGTTGATACTCTGACTCCCCTCCCAGCCTACACCCTGCTTCACTGACCTCAAGGAGAGTCCTCAAGCTGTAACACGTCCCCTTTAGCGATTCCTCTTAAGACTGCAATTTAAATGTTCTTTCCCTTTACAAAACAAAGGTCTTACTCTCTGTCGCACATATGACACAAAGAACAAAATTAGTTTTAGTAATTTATTTAGATATAAATACCTCTGAATCCTGTTTTATCAATTGCTAAGTAAGGGATCAATCCACTGCACTAAATTTAAATTTAGGTTGTACGTAAAAATATGTCTGTCCTGGCTTGTTTTAGATTTGCTTTACACTACAGGGATTATAATTTTTATTACTTTTGTGGCATTTGCTTTGTCTCAATAGAAAGAGAGATCGTTTTAAGTGTAGGGGTAGAAGAAATATCATGACTATTATGTCATAAAAAGGATACCAAAGCAATTAATTGTGAATGATATCTTAATACCTATGTAAAAAAAAGAAAACATATACTCATTTCTATGCCACAAAGTATTATCAAAAGCCAATGATTTTTACCCCAATCTTAAGCATATGTCAGGCTGTGCACCAGTAACTCATACCATTCCTCTAAACAAGTAAGATCATCTATGCTTTGAAAACACAGCACTTTTGAAGGATTAGTAACAGAATACAGTAGATTTAAATAGTATTTATAAAGGAGCAGTAAGACAACAAAGAGCAAAGTCTTCTTGTACCTAAGTGAAGTGTGACTCCATCTCTTTGGAACTGGCAGAAATGTTCACAGAAATATTCAGTATGATAAACAAATGTACATTTTTGTAGCATATGTTAAAAATACAAATTTGCTTACTGATGAGCTTCTATGCACTAAGAGAGAACAACTAAGTTTAGTAAACCTAAATCTAGACTGAAATGCCTCCGAAAGATCAATCCCAGCAACGCTTCTGCCCTCTCACCCCTATATCCTTACACTGAAGAAGATCTAACAGTATCACCTCTAGCCACCAGCATCCCAGAGAACCCTGAAATAGCACTTGTGGTGGTTCTACATAACGTGGGAAAAGGTTCAAGTCTCAGATAACAAGAAATCAGATTCAGTACATGCAAATAAACGAGATACTCCAGAGCATCCATCACACAAAAGGAGGCTGGAAGTCTTCCCCTGGCTCCTTTCCTAACCACACCGATGGGAATGCCTGCAACCTCCCCTGTGAGTGTTAGACAGGAAGCCCCAGGGTAAGAGGAGGCTGAGGGAGCAATCTGAAAGCCAAACACTGAAGCCTAAGTCCATCCTCAGTTTTACAATTACTTTCAGGGAGTTAAAACAGGTTTTGCAACATCATATGTTATTCCTACAACTTCTTAGATATACATGATGATTTCCAATAATGAGTTCAGAGATGAGACTCCAGCATTCACCTGAATACATTTAACAGTAGATCTCTGTGTCAGTTCAATAATTGCAGAGCTTACAAACACAGAGATTTCAAACAGAAAAACATCTGGTCTGAAAAACATCAGGAAATGGAGACTCTGCCAGTTGTGTCTTGTTCTAATGTTCATCACTGTCAAAACACATTCTTTATTTCAGTGCTGAACTAAGCTGACTTAGTTCTAAAACACTGCTGCTCCCTCTCCTACGAGCTTTCTTCTCAGGGAGTGAGTGACGATCAGTACCCAAGTGTCCTCTCACTCTTCACTTTGATAGGTTAAATAGTCTGATTATACTGTGACGCCATACTAACTACTCCATTTGCTTCAACTCTTAGTAAAAGGAACATAGCTGAAATAAATCAAGTAAAAGCAGACCACCTAAATCTTGAATTCTTTACCCTTGATGTAAATGTGAAGTGATACAGGCCAAACTGGTATCGCCTCAGCTACAGCTATTACAATTCTATTGGAAGAGAATTTTGCCCTCCAGCATGTTTCATAGGAGAGAGTTTAAAACAAAGTGAATGTAGTCCTGAGATATTTATACAAAATTCCAGCATCAAAGCAAAGGTCAGCCAGAATCTTTATACCGAAGTGTAATGGGAAGTCTGACACTTCAGATGTGTCTGGACTGGAGATGAAGCCTGGGAAGGAGAAGAGGATGAATGAAATGCTGAATTACTACCTTAAACCACACTTCAGGTACTAAATACAGGCAGATTACAGACCTAACCTGGCTGGGCAAACTCATATTTCCATATTCAGGTGACAGGAGGAGTGGTTAACTCTCTGGGAACAAGAGGAGAGCCCTTGAAACTTCTACCATCACAGTACACAACAAACCAGACCTTAGCAGGACAACTAGTAGAAAGAGTAAATAATAACATTCACAGAGAAAAGCCATAAAACAGGAACTTATTCAATGGAGCACACATGGTACTCCTCACCTAACAACACTGCTAATGCCTTGTACTGCCACATGACAAATCAGGCTGTTTCAACAGCTGAACTCCACCACACAGCTTTCAGGTACCAGGGCAACCAGCACAGCTGGTGCCATTGTCTTGGTAGCTAAGAAGAAAAGCAGAAGAAAGAGCACTTTAACAAAAATGCAAGAAATTACTTCAAAATGTACTTTCAAAATATATTCCTAAAAACATCTTCTAAAATTATTTATTACTTTCAACTTGATTATAAATTAATTTCTCCCACATTCCTCACATAAGAGCGAGACCAATTACTAGAAGACCTGCAAGTACTGCTAAGTTTCACCGATTTCTTTCTCTGAAAGGTGACATGTTGTGCTGGAAATACCATTTCCTTCACTGCTCTGTGTAACAAATGTCCAGTGCTGACTGGGATCCCAAGGGGCAAACCAACAGTCACTGCTAAGTGTTCCCAGTGAAGAAACCCAAGAAACACACTATGCAGCAGATGGGTTTTGGAACAAAGGAAATTAACGGGATGTCAAAGTAGTTTAACATCAAAGACACTCTAATGGCACAGGAAGTATTACAGGCTTAGAGGATCAGCATCCCAATTTATTTTGAAATATATTGCACATTTTTTCCAGCATCAGAAACTCCCCTGAGATTCTCAATTACACGGGAATTCAACAGAGCATTCTCTCTTTGAAGGGTCCCTATCAGACCAAAATCTCGTTAACTTAAAAAAATGACTTCAAAAAAGACTCACTGTATTGCTTTTGCCCTGCACCTTTGAAACTTCCACTCAAACCAAGCACTTCTGAGCTGCCAAGCACTCAGAAGAGCGAAACCACTTCTAAGTACCATGAAATGAATAAAATGAACCAAATATATCAAAAAATGCAACATTTGCTCAGATTGGTTCTAATTACAGTACTCTTACTACAGCTCTGACACAACAGATGAAGTATCTGCTGACAGAAACATCATTATTATGTTGATGATACTTATAATCAGAGTACAGTCAACATGAGGAGCACCCACACACACACTCTAGTCATCTGAGAAATGACTCTAAAAGTTGCATATTTTAAAAACTAATGCAAGAACAAATCTGAATCTTGGAAAGTTTGGCAAGAATTACAGCAGTGTACATCAAGTACTTTGCATTCAGCCTGGTTTCTAACTACAGAACAAGTGGTAGGGTGTAGGGTGTAGTGGTTTTGCCATTTTTTTCTTTTTTTAACTTAAACCTTAAATGAGAATCACAATTAGAATATGCACAGATTTTCAGAGAAGCTTTTCTATATAAATAATGTCTCCATAACCTGTTACATACATGTTTTTTATTGCTTCTTGACCGTTAACTGCTACATCAGCAGTCCTAGAAAACAAGTTATTTTGTTTATCCACCCTTACCTTAGTTCCAAAAGTAGAAACATGTCTTTTTTTGAAATTGTAAGGTATCAGTTAGTTGTTCCAGTGCTCAGAACTGTTGTCCAAAGAGCCCCAGTGTTCAGGCTTCCAATGAGCACCAATGACCTGTACTGCAGGTGTCAGCAGCGCTGTGTTGCGACACAGGCAGGGTGCAGTGACAGTTTATACTAAAATAAGAAAAGTTTGGCATTTACGTCAACTACTGGAAAGTTTCCAACACTTGGAAAAGAAATATCTTTTGTAAAGTAAGCGATTTTTATATTTGCACATGCCTCTTATAATTACCTGAGTAAACGGCTATTTCGATTAATATTTACTTGAACAAACAACTGCAACTACTACTTTGCGTAATATAATATTAATTCACAAATTCTAGAGTCATTTCAAAAGCCCAAATTTTAAAAGGTCTTCCTGTGATGGAAATATTGAGACTTTCAGCACAATTCCTTGAACTTTGTATTTAAAGCCAATCCTTTATACACAGAAGGTAATTTAGCTGTTCAAAACTAAAAATTTATGAAAGAATTACTTATTCTGATATACAAATTAAATTTACAAAATGTTTTATGTTCCTTAAAAAGCAACATGGCTACTTAATCCATCAAGATTTTCTTTTTTAACAAGGCTTGAATAGTCCACTTTTCTATTACATACTGCCTTTGCAATTTTGATACAGTCTCTCTTTACCGGATAAAATTATTTGATAAACTAGAACAGTATTGAATAGCAACTTATAAGGTATTGATGCCAAATTCAATTTTGAAAAAGGAGGATGGTAATTGGGAATGTATTCTTAGAAATCACTGTTCTTCCATATGCATAAACCTGAGCAAGCTATGTGTGCACACACGTGTTGGCAGCAGGGTAGTGCACACAGGCAACATTAGAATCTGGGCTTTAAAAATCATACCATTTGTTTTCACATCAAAAATGCAAACCTACAGATAAGCTAATACATTCTCCGGGTGGTTATTTAGCTACATCTTTGTGAGTACTACTCTGCACCATGTACTGCTCTCACACTCATCATTCTGCTGAGAAAATCCTGAGAAAATCTTTTATGTGGCACATATGGGTCCACCCAGATGAACAAATGATGAACTTAAAACACCATCACTGATGTTACTAATTGCATCTACCATCTTATGTGGTTCTTATTTCTACTCTACTTTCTTTCCAAACCAGTCTCATTGTTAAATGGTCAGAACACACAGAGCGACAGATTTAGTGCCTCCTTGGCAATTTATATAACTGACTGCAACTCTGTTGTTGCAGTGAATCATGATTTATTTGTCTCGCAATGCAGCACATAACCTTTTAAATGCTAGAGAAAAAAAATGCCAGCGCCTCTTTAAAGTTTATATATGACTGCCCACCACCATTTCTCATGAATGGGGTTTTGAGAGACAAATGATAAAAACAAGCTGCAAATTCCACCCACCTACTCCTGGCCATTTCCTGTGTTCATCACTCACGTGTACTGTATTTACAGAAAAACACCTCACCCAGGGACCAGTGTACTCTCATTTCCACCTGGACAGGAGTATGTTTCTTAGACTAGCAGTAGGCATTCTCTGCTGAACACAAGAGAGGATTAATAGTGATCTCCCCCAGCCCTGAACTGGTGCCACACTCAATCACACCAGGTGACATTACAGGCTGATGGTAGGGGGTTATTTATTGGTATATCCGTTCCAAAGTTGTGACCCTGAGGCCTGTCTGTGGCCTTTTTCATACCCTATTCTCCATTCCTTCTTCTGCACTTATTTCCATTACCTTTAAAAAACAGTTTAATGTAACACACACATCCTTCTCATCATTCAATTATGCCCATCTCCATGGTAAATGAACAGCCAGTGAGTCACTGCTGTCTACCAGTGCCTGAACTAGGCCAGTCAAAAGCCTTCAGCACCTTTAATTATGAAAGTGATAATGAGAGAGAAAAGATTGTTTACTTTTAATGGAACAGCAGCAGCTCCAATTAATGCAAACAGGACCTGCTCATTGAAAAGCTATTTATCCGACATGCACACCAAAAAGTATTTGTATAGTTCTGAGTACATTATAATTCAATTTTAAAAATTTAGGAGGGAGAACTTGGACAGCAGACAAAGTTTGTACTCCCTCAGATGGTGACTATGGCATTAGCAGTCCATGCAGTAGGTTGTAACCCTCTCATACCACCTTTCATTGGCAGACTTCAAAACTGTCTGCACAGGGTGCTTCTCTAAACTGCCCTGGTTTACAGAAGGGAAAACAGGGCTGCAGAGATTCACTCTTGCCTATGGCCTGTTCCCTGATCTCAAACAAGCCTTCCAAAGCTTAGTCTGGTGTTCCATTCCCTACATGTGTGCCTAAATGTTTAATAAACAAGCAAGAACATTGCTTCTCACAGTAAATATTTGTGCCTGCTAGTTGCACAAATTACAAATCTGGACTTCAGTGTAATGTCTTCTACAAATATACCCCAAAATCTATTTTAAAAATTTGAGATAGTTCTAGCATTATTCATGGCATAGATCACAACAGAATTATGGCAACTGATCACAAATGAGGATTTTGAGTGAGACTGTAAAATGAAATTGATAAATTTATACCGGAAAAGAAAAGTAGAATTTCTAAAATACCTTTTGAGTAATAAAGAACAGAGGTAACAAGGACTTAGCTGTGTCAGAGAACTTCACCTTTATCAACTCGGGCAAAATTAAAAGTCCTTTTTCTACCAGATTGTGATACTGTTCTATAATGGAAACAAATGTTAACTAAGAGGAAAACCTTTCCCTTGACCATCCTGAATTTTGCTGGTCAATACAAAATAAATATGGAGAATTTTGTTTCAAACATTTCCATTTGGGACGGATTTTGATAGTAAAACCATTTAATGGGGATCTGTTGTTATGCTTGCAAGGCAGCAGCATGTTTAGAACATTTAATTAGCCAAAGAAGGTGGTTAGACTCAGTGCACCACTCATCTTCCACTTTCTGAAAAAATCCCAAAAGCTGTAATTTAGGGAGCTACAGAAAAGTACATTTACAGACACTACATGGTTCTGAAATGTTACTGCTGTTGAAAGAGAATTGATAAATAAATGTGACTTTGACAAAAACCTAAAGAAAGTATACCTGTGTCAAGACATAAACATGTGAAATTAAAGAAAAGAGAGCAGCTTTCAACCATTAGTGGTGAGGGGAAAAGGCAAAAAACCTTATAGTGGGCAAACAAATAAGAGTCAAAGCAACTACCTTCGCCAATTCACAGAAGAGAAGCACTTTGCTCTATAAAACAAAAACCATTTGTTGCAGACTGTTGCATTAAAGCACACAGGGTCAATGGGTCAAAGCAAGTTCTTAGGAAAACAATTTTATTTTATCATGCTAACTTCAGTCACTATCCTTCTGAGTTTTGGGAACTATTATGTGGAAGGTAACAGTATGAAGAAGCTTCCCCATGTAACAGTTCACAGTAACAAGAAACAAGGAGCAGACCCTGTGTAACAGGTGTTTCTAAAACAGGTAACTGACACAACTACATTATTCCTGATGAAAATATTTTTAAAGATTTTAAGATCAGAAACCAGTTTTGGGCTTGGGGCAAACAGGAACCATGCTCCTCACATAAAATGGAGTACTGCAAAGCAAATTCAGCAAAATCAATACTTAAGTTTCAAAGAAAAACTCTTACTTCATAGGTTGAAAGAAGCCATCTATAACTGTAGTCAAATGTACAGTATCAAAAATTCAAATTACATCAATCAGCTCCATTGCTTTAAGTTAAAGAGCTGTCAAATCCCTAAGAAAGGTAGGCTATCAAACAGAAAAACAAAAAAATCCTCTCATTTAGCTGTATTTCACTCTAGTTGATCAAACTTCCACTTTGTATAGGCATAGTCACTAAGAAGCCACTTATGCTATTGTCATTTTTGCTTAACATAATTTTGGCTAATCTAAATAGTGTTCTCAAAACCCAGTGAAAAATAAGAATGGGCTTGCTGACCCAGTATTTATGATATGTTATATAAAGCAAGGTGCTATATACAAACTGGCAATCAGGTGTAGCAATACACAAGAAAAATGCAACATGTAAAAAAGTAATAAAACCAAATACACATCACCTTCTGGCTCCTCCTGCATATCCAGGCAGAGTGAAAAAGTGAGTTTTTCTCAGGGGAAAGTAAATATTAGTATATATGATGACTTAAGCATAATCATTTCAGAGGAAATACAGTTCATCATCATCATTATTAGTCAAATAAATAAATCATCATCTGTAATCTTACCCAGTTCTGGGGGCAGCACAGTAAGACGATTTCCCTGGATATGCAGTTCCTTAAGCTGGGTGAGCTCACCAATTTCTTTAGGCAGTGATATCAGGTCATTGTCTCTAAGACTCAGCTGAGAGCAAACATAAATTCAGTCAGAACAATTTTTGGTTACCATAAAGCAGCCCAAAAGAGAACTCTACTCCCTCTGCCCCCACCTTTCTCCCGAATGCTCAGTTCTTCCAATTTATTTACAAGTGTCTTCTGGTAAACAAGAAACAGCTCCAGGTGTAGCGGTCTATTCCTGCAAACCTACCCTACTACTCCTCAAATTGACTGGATTCTATTCCGACAAGTGTTGCAAAAGTGAATTGATTTTCCAAGAATTTAGATAAATTACTTACTATCTGCAACTTTGTGAGCTTCCCAATATCTGGCGGCAGGATTTCAAAATCGTTGTCACTTAGATAGAGTGCACGAAGGGTGGCTGCAAATTAAATAGCAATATATAAACAGGGTGGCATATAACCCAACCATTTGAGGTCTAATCAATAAAAAGGAGTCAGGTTTGATTAATAACCCTGACTTGGTGAAAAGCCTCTGACATACCCAGGGCTCACAATAATAACAAGCAGGTCAAACTTAGATTTACTGGCTTATTATATTGTTGGTGAGTTCAGGAAAACATCTATATTCAAAAGGACTAGCACAATTAACAATTTCTGCAACAGTAGACTCTGGCAGATTCTGGCAAATAGTCTGAATGCTCAGACATGAGAATAAAGTCATTACTCTTTATTACCCCCGATTCTTATTTATTGCATCAATTTGCATCCTAAACAAACATTAAAAAAATGTCTGAGTTTTTCTGGCAAATATACATCTATCTTAAGCTCTATAGAAACCACACTGGGAAAGAGATCTGAAATGAAATACAGAAGACTCAAACTGTATAATTTGTAATTTCCGTGGGAAGTCTCAATGAAATTCACCAAAAAAAGATGACCCAGCACAACTACGCAGCTTGCTATTATGGAACAAGCATACATGACAGTTGGAAAAAGGAATTAAAATGGAGACTCACAAAGAACTGTCAGGTGCAGGAGAGAAGGTGGTCAGATCAGCAAAACCTCTCCTTCCCACCAGAGGAGATCCCATTTGTCTTACGTAGTTTACTCCTCCTCTTCTCATTTCACTAAATGTGACCATTTTTAATAATGCTGAGTTAAAGATTTCCCTGTGCCAGGTTACAGTCACAACATCCCTCAGAGAGCAGCACTCCTTCTCTCTCCTCACCTGTCACTTTGATGCTGAATGCACTGATCCTGAAGCCACTTCAGCATAGTACACGGAAAAGCAGAATCACTGAAATCTAGAAAGTGCCAGAATTCAAGTTGCTTAGGCAACCATAATGCAGCCCTTTTGCACATATGCACTACAATACCTTTCTGTCAACTCCCTGGGTATATATTTTTAGCATATGCAAAGGTCAGCTTAGCTCTACCATTCCTCTGCCAAGCTTTGTAACCTCAGCATATGTTTTAACGTACTGGATACCTCAACATGCAAATGCTGTTAAAACTATTTCAGTAATGAACCATCAAGAATACATTTGTTTTCAGACTCAACACACAACAGTTGTGTTGCAAAACAGTTTGTCTTCCCCTGAGGCTTGCAACCCTCCATGACATTTTAACTGAATATGGGACCCAAGGAAATATTACTCAGAAGAAAACTAATATACCATTACTAAGCAAGTCTTCTCCTGCCCAAAGGTGTCAGGTGACTGCATGATAAACATTGCTGTGCTATGTAGAAATATTCAAGATATATTAAAAGAAAAACATAAATATTGGGAAAAACTCTGTTGTATTTTGGTCTCCATCAAATAAATTTCAACTGCAGAAAGCAAAGCTCAACATCCTGAAGATTTGTAGAGTTTTTAGAAAAGTTTCTTACTCAGATAGAAGAAGTTTCCTGGTAGGGAATTTTCATTTAAATTGTTGTAAGTCAAGTCAAGAACTTCTAGGGCTGGTAAAGAGCCAAATCCCCTTGGCAAGGTGTTCAACCTGTTCATGCTGTAAGAAAAGCGAAAAAAAAAAAGAATATGACATCAGTATTCACTTCACCTAACACGAATAACATAGGTCACAAGGGTTTTGGTTTTTTTCTTTTTTTTTCCTTAAAAAATGTAATCTAGGTTAAGATTTCCTTGTTTTGAAAAGGGTTCGATGCTCCAAGATACTGAGCAAGTCTTTTGCAATGCAAAACTTTTTATAACCTCTCATTCCCATATATACTCAAAACTTAGGCACTCTAAAGGGATTCTGTCTGTTATGTCAACCAGCAGCCCCACCTGAAACATAGGGAGAGAGGTGTCACAATGCCATGCTCAGCTTAAGCAGTGCTCCATGGAGAAAGCTGGTCCTTGGTAGATGACTTCTAGCTAAACTACAAATTACCCTTTTGCACATCATCTCTTCTCATTCTGCCACGTAGTTCTTCACCATGGTACCAAACACAAAGGGAATTCCTCAACTGCATGGTATTTATGTTCATTGCTAACTGCTGCTCAAAACTCTTCTTAAGAACAGCAAATCTGTGTTGCAAATTGATGCACATGGAGCATGAAGTAAATAAAATGTCAGTCCTGTGACTGATGAGGCTTAATCTAAATATAGCTCAATCAGCCAGTCTTAAGAGGGTTTAGGACAGCAGTTCCCACCGGCAACAGTCAGAACAATATGAGGAAAGGTAACAGAAGGAAGAGATTTCTCTGATAACCTGGAGCAGTCAAGGTAGAGAAAATGGTAACTTTTCTCTGACCTCAAAGAGCTTGAACAAGGTGATCCAGATAATCGCTAGAGCTGCTGCAACAATGAAGGCAGGCACACAGCTGGAGATACCTTCACAGAACCTTACTGTTTGTGTATGAACTGTTCGTGTATGGCTGTTTACCAAATGAACAGAAAAAAACTACCTGCCAGCTTCTTTAGCTCATACTGTTCCTATTGCATGTGCAGCAAATATATACCTTGTGTGTATGGATCTTGTTTCAGTTGGCACCCAGGTTTGAATGCAAAACAGAGAAGAGAGGCATTTTCAGAAAGAGCCTGCACAGGTAGCTACTGTCAAGAACAGGATTTTATTCTTATGTGATGACTGGAAACAAATATGACCTATCAGATGTTGTCTCTAAACATACTCTGAATTTGATTCTCTTTTTGATGCTAAAGTGATAAAGAACAGTCACAACTGAAGTCAAGAGGAGATGTTATGTGAATATATGAAGCCTGATCTAACACCTAAAACTACAAAAACTTAAGTCTACTGATGAAGTTGTGCAACCAAAAATAAGAAAGACAACATAACCATTTGAGGAAAGACAGGAGAAGCACATCTACCATTTCTTTCACAAACTCAGAAAATGACCTGACCTTTCCTTACCCCTTCTGCATAAGCCAGCCCAAACAAAACAAGAACCTATAGAGATCAGCTCTCTGGAGCTAAACCTAGATGAAATCCTTCTTCCTCCTCATCCCCAACAAGAAGTCCCATCATGGGCATACAGCTCATATTGCTGCTGCAGTAGTAGCATTTAAAATACAGAAAGGCATTCTCCACTATTGCTACTGCAGAGCTGTCATTGTTTTAAACACTGGTCTTTGTACCAAAGAGGACTAAAGAAAGCAGCGCATTTTCCACTAGTGAAAAGGGTTTTTTACCAAGTTGCCCTAATGGCCTTCCCTTTTGCAAGCAAGGAACAGGGAGGAAAAGAATGTTCTCTCTACTGACAAGAGGCAGAATGGTATCTATTCTTTGGCCTGCATAAAGAAACCAACCTCAAAGTTGCTGCCCAGCACTATTCATCCCTGCAGAAGTTCAAGCACTGAGCTTGTGCCTCACCTGCCTTCCAAATGTTACATTTTTAAGCTTTCAGTGCAGCAGTACACCTTCCCTCTTTCCATATCACTTGACCCTTCTATGCCAAATCCCACCCAAAAATAATCTCTGCCCTTATTCAAGGTTCCTCTCTCCCCTAGGGGGCTGTTCTGAAGCCCTAACACATACACTGCAGATGACAAGAGGGTTTCTGGGCTGCCTCCTGAACAACCTACTAGGGCAGAAAACCTTCCTCTTCACTGACGCCAAGGATGTCCAAAGCAGGACCGATTTTGCAGAGCTAAGACTGGGTGGCAAATCCAGTGCCTGGAAGATCATGTGTAAGGATGGCATTAAGAAGGAAGAGCATTTAATCTCTAAGATTTTAGGCCACTTGATACATGAAAGTGGCAACTGTGGTTCCGGACCTGAATGTCTGTTGTTCCTAACACCAAGTGGTCTTTTGCACATTTTTTTCATTTAATGCAGACTAGTATCTGAACTATATTAACAATGGTCACTGCCTTAATCCATGGGAAGTGCTCAACTTCTTCCTTCATAGACTGCAACACCTCTATATGCCATTCCAAAAATATGGCTCTAACCCCCAAAATACGTAGAATCCTGATTAATATTTGCTCTGAAAAGCAGTTCCAGGTTCAAACAGATATTAAGGAAAGCTACAGATCTACTGTAACCAAAAAAAAAGACCATGGAACACAGATCATTATTAAAACATTTACTGGCATTCCAACAGTTCAAGATGCAATTCAATTTTCAGCAATTTACAAAAGTATCTAAAGCAGAATACACAGAGCCTAGCCAAAATCATTTGTACTTTGAAGAGCAAAAAATGCTCAGTTTAAAGTGTTCAGAAGTTGGAATTTATAAAATACAAACATTCTTTCTATGAGAAGCCTATAATGCTAGAGCTTACGCCTACCAGTGCTTTCCTAAATAGTTACACTTTAATATGCCATTTAAAGAAGGTCTTATGCTTCCCATTTGTTTTCTTAATAGTTCAAGAAAGCCCGCTTCAACTATAGTTATTATAAAGCATCAACAACTCTACCAAAATATAGAATCTGAACACTTAACAGAAACACCCCTGGCACAAATTCATTCAATACTAGCTCTCTGAACTAAATGCACACCACATCTAATATGTGCTGCTTCTTTTACAGGTTTAATATAAACCGAAATGTCTAGAAACCTGAATTTGAAAATCTGGAATTAAAGTCCTAAACTAGCATGGATATTTTTTTCAAATCAGAATATTGAAATAGAAATACAGCTTGGTTCTTATGCAGTAACCACAGAATTAAGAGGCAGCTGCTAGAGAAGTAAAAGTCAGCAATTGTTCAGTTTCACTACAGTATTCGATGAATATGAGTTGCTGCTGTCCTTAAATGGTTATCAGTATACCACAGTAAGTGCTTGATCATTGAAGTTTCTGTTTATCCAGGACATCAGCTGAACACTCTGAAGCCATAACTCTAAGGTTATCCTCAAAACCACTTTCAGTAAGAAGCTTTACTATCAAAGAATAAGAAGTTCCAGGTTCAGTTGCAACGACATTTGGTAACACCTCTATTACAGCAAAGTTTTGCATTAAGATACGCACCCAAGGTTCAGGTGTTTGAGCTTCTGAAGGCTGCTTATCTGTGTAGGCAGCTCCTCAATCTGGTTGTTGAAAAAGTTCAGCACTTCTATGTTTCGCAGGTCTGCGATGTTTGCTGGCACAGCTGTGGGAAAGTTTTCACAGTGAGAGACTGCAATTAGAGCAAGCTACCCAGACTACAGATGCTTTACCAGCACCTGGCACTTGCACTGTTTGTACAGTGGCTTCAGCACAGAAAGCATCTCATTATTCCAATAAAAGCAAAGTTGATATCCAAAAAACCTCCTATCTGGAACCTCTTCTCATTGCTGAGAGCACTCATTTTATACTCTTCAGAAATTACTACCAGAATTGTAAGATATTTTGACTAACAAAGACCACTGCAGAGAGAGAGACACAAGAACAAGTGCTCTTATACACTAACAGAAGCAGGCTGTCCTCTCAATTCATGTAGCACACACAGGACTTAAAAAGAACAGAGCCTGAGAGACTTGGATCATTTCATTATTTGAGTGGAAAAAACATTAATGATACAAGTAGTTACACCAAAACAGCAGTTGTACTAAAGATCTTTAACAACAAACATAAAATAATCCCTCATTTTTAGCAATAGCCCATTCTGCTAACTGCTTAAACAATCGAGTATCCAAATTCTTGGTCATTTAAGATACAAGTATTACAAAAAATGAAACTCAGCCCTAAAAGAACCATTTAGCCAAGGCCATTTTGAGTTACCTCCCCTCTGTGATTAACTGATCAATACACCCACGGCTACAGTGGATTACCAACAGATCAATAGCTGGTTGTTATTATCTAGAAACATGAACTATCAGGCAGAAGCACAATATGAATGACTATGCTAATGGGGTTAAGCTATTCAGATTCACATCTTTTCCCCCTTAAACTTAGTGAGATTTAAGCAGCCAGCTGAGGTGTAAAAGAAGGTTGGCAAGTCACCTGCACTGAAGCTTGCACCTGTGCTCAATGTTCACCTTGGTTCAGTCTCAACTTCGACTGCATCAGGAACCCACTGAGCGCACATCTAAATAATTAGAAGGTTTTATGAGGCCATGATTTTTTTTTATTTGTTGGTGTAAGGCAGTCTCAGTCCTAAAATGGAGTCAATAATGTTTACAAAGCAGAACATTGCAGTATGTCACATTTACTAGATTTTAAGTCTAATTACACCGTGAACAATAATGGGATACCTAACAAAGACTCTAATTACACTACATAAATATTACTGTTGAGGGCCATATTCATTGCAGGAGGTTTTTAGCAGACTTTTATATAAAGTCATTAAGGCAAAACTGAACATTTAAAAGACCTCCCACTGTGGTATTTTCCAACTGGTCCATGCTTATCTGTCATTCAACGATAGCAAAAATTATGTGTGTTCACAAACTAAAGGGTATTTCACTATTATTGTTGTTTTAAATTATTCCCTAACAGAAGTTAACTGCGGATTTTAATCGGCATAATTCAACTGTTTCCAGCCTCAATATTTCACCAGAACAGTAATTACCAGTATTAAAATATTTTCCTTTCAGAAATTAGACTTCATAATCTCACTTTGATGAGATGGGCAAACCATGTTTCTGATCTTCTCAGGTATCGCATTTATGAATATTACGAATCAGAAGTTCTAGCAAACAGAGGTTTTAGTTTAGTCAAAACCTAAACAATAGAAAGACCAATACAGATATATCACTGTCTCTTGATACATCTGTTTAATTCCCACATACTGTATTTCATGTTGTGAATGACACTTAGGATATTTTATATCATTATTTTCTTCAAGAAATACTAAAAGCTGCATTGGTAAACAGGCCGAGAGCAGAAAAAGGCTAATATTTAGCACAGGATTTGAATGTAATGCTTTTGTGTCTTACCCTGTTAAATCAAAATGAAAAGCCCCAATCCACCATTGTACTTTCTAGTTTGGAGGGAATGCCTGGAGGTATTTTGTGAGGAATAACAGAAGAGTAGGTCAAGACCAGGCTTGTGGTAGGGAAGAGAGGACTTTTTCCTGTAATAGTTTATTTTCTGGTTCGACAATTCAGATTAATCTGTAATATAAATGAATGCTCTCTTGTAGTCAATGAAAATCAGAAGACTGATTTTCCTTAACTCCTGTACTGGTCTTGTAGCTAAACTGCATAGGTTCAGTACCTTCAGGTGTAAAGATCAGTGGTGGTCAAGCAAGGCTGACTAGGCATATCATGCTCTCTATTTTGAACTTTACACGACCCGACTACCATCGCACTACTATGTTGCAAAACTCTTCCCAGATACATAGCAGACTGCAAAATCCCAAGACATTCATGTTCTGGCAATACTGAATTCCACTCGAGTCACCTTCTCATGATGAGCTGTGAGAGTGAACTGTCAGCATCCTGGTTCTATTCACCCACGTATTTACAGTACGATCCACAGTGTCTTAACAACTCTTCTAAGACCATCTGCTGCCCAGTGTCATTAACAACTCCCCCTCAGCAAATGCTAGTAAAATTTGGCAGCCCAATGCCTTTGCGTTCTCCTGCGAAGCTTCAGTAACATCATGAAGCCCCATTCATATTAAGTTTCACTTCACAAGACCAGGAACAGCTTCCTTCCCCTTCTTCAATACTGGAAATTGCATACAGTGATTCACTATGACAGCTATAGACTTCACCTAGATTTCAAAGGTTGGTTGACAGTGAAAGACAGGGGCTACAGGCTGCCCACAAGGAATAAGAGGACTTTGTTCGTGTTTCTGGAAATAAGGACTGGCAACTTGTTATACTTCAAAGCATTTATGCTCTTTTTGCCCTGAAGTTAGTGGCAGTTCTTTAGGCACTAAAACATCAAGTTCTCATCAAGTTCACTTGAAGCAAGTTACTGAGGCATTTTATTCCTATACAACCAGCAGCTGTTCAAAAGTTAACAAAATTATTTCCAAAATATAGATAAGAATGATTGAATGCTACTATTCAATGCCTACATAAATCCACACCTAGAGTATCCTGGATCTGGGCCTTAGCTCTCTTTCAACATTGAGAACCAGAAGCCAACACTAGACATGATCTTCACTAGAGGTCTGATGCTGCCCTCAGTTGGACAGCAGACACTGGGTTAGAAGGACCTTTCATCCAAGTCAGCTACCTACCCTGCAGAGCAACTAGCTAAAAACATCCAGATCAGTGACAGCAGCTTGGAATCACACATCTCAGATGTAACCCTTTCTCATAAAACAGGAAGTCAAGAGGTTCTCATACCACGACTGACAACTGACATACAAATCCAGCTCCTTTTCTATACCCAACCTCTGGCAAAGGACGAAAGCACAAGAAATAGAAAAGAAGAAAAGGAAGGCCATTATTTTCCCTCTAGTTCCACTCTGTAACTCTTTGGCCATTCAGACAGTTCTCAATACAATTCCTCTGGTGGTGGCAGGGCCCTTCCTGAAATGCTGAAAATGCACAGGCTTCAAAAAGCCATTATTTCTGAAAACAGTCACCAAGATTATTTCCCTTAAAGCATCTGTGAAGCCCTGGGAAACAACAATAATCCTCACAACTTCAAAAGTAAACAAACTCAGGTGTTTGCAAAATTAAGTCTCCATTTCCTTTTATCTAGAAGATGAAATCTAGTCTGCTTTTTTTTAGTTTGTTTGTTCAGTAAAGACACTAAATATTAAACATTTCTGAAGACACTCTTGGTAAAAAAGATCTGTATCAAAATTTCCTTTACAATTCGAAAGTAAAATAAAAAAAAATTTAGATAAGGAACCTCAGATGAAAAAAACCAGAAGAGTCAATAAACTACCCAACCGAGTAAGTAAAATGATTTAGTAAAAATATGAGTCTCCATGAGAAGAACACATGGTACATAAACTGTATTAAACACTTCAGTTCATTTAAACCTTAACACTGAGTGTTCAAAATATACATTGTCCCACTGCTGCTTGGAAAATGCTATCTGTAATACCTGATTATGCATTAAATTCTGCATGAGTAGGCTTGCGATCTCCTCAATAAATATGATCCAAAGGCTACAGAAAACCTTCAACTGAATTCAGTGTTTTTTGAATCAGACATCAAGAGAGATAAGAATTTTAATTTTTTAAAGTAAGATTATTTCCTTTGGCAATCACATCCTTAGAAACTTAGAATAGCTGCAAAATCCCTGGTTTTTTCAGAATGTTTCTTTACTTAATGAAGTAATTTTGCAGTACCTTGGAACATGATGTTCAGTAGTACTCCAAACCTTTACAGGTTCTAAGGGAATATTTATCCAAAAGAGCTATTAAAATAGCACTACCTGACAGACAAGAGATTTATAAGACTATGCCAGTTTCTCATTAAACTGTTCCATTGAAAAGCTGGTCAAGAGTCATACAGAGGAAAGAGAACTCAATACAGACCTTTCAGAGTCCAATCAGTCCACTGTGGATCCCAAGAAGAGTTTTCTTGCCAAGAGCAAGAACCCACTTTTTAAGACCGAAGTAAAACCTGAGGGCTATACAATATAATAAACCCAGTTCTGCAGACTTGCTAATCCAGTTAGCATCAACAGGAAGTTTTCATGAGTAATGATCCCGTAGTGTAAAGGTCATAAAGACATGAAATGTTACTCACATTTCATGGGGGAGGAAGAATTTAGAATACTAAATATATAATGCATTCTGTGCATCCAACATAACTGTACTCATAGAGCTGAAGTCATGTTTAGATTAATTTGACAAGGGTTCTGTTATACTGAAAGAGAAGCAATCAGCTTCACCAAAATGAAAGAGGAATTAGCAGAGGGAGAACACAACAGTTTTCATTTTAAATATTCATAGGCATGCTGATATCATACTTGGCAGCTAACTGGAGAGAATTCTGATCCCAACTGAAGCATACAGTACTTAATTTACACACTATGTAGTTCAAGTTTCCCCTTTTGCCCTCCCTTCAATCTTCCAAAGATGGATATTAATCTTCCTCACACTGAAAACATTAAAAACAAACTTGTCTCCTTAATCCTCAGCTCTTTCCAGAAACCAGCGGGGCTTTTTTACTGCAATTATCCACAGAAGAATCTCAGACACAAAACTGTTCTTAAGAACATGTTTAAATTATACTGTAGTTCACTGATGTGCTACTGTGCTAACAAAGCAATTTGTCAATAAACAGTTTCCATTTAGAAGCCAGAGTCTAAGGAAAAGAGCAGCGAGCATAAGAAAGACTGAGAAGACACTGGGAGTCAAGTGACATCTAGTGAAGAGAAAGGACAAATCTGTTCTCCTCTGAGAAGAGAGCTTAAGATGTCAGTTTGGAGAGAAATACTAGAAATCAGGCGCTGAGGTTAGGAAGGGATTACTATGTTGAAAATACATCACCTAACTGCAAACAACTGAAACCACATAAAAATAGCTCACAAAAATCTGATGCTTGTTAGCTTTTTTTACAGCATTAAGAAATGGTGTGAATAAGGATACATATATAAATGTGGATATAAACATGCCCTTCATTTCTGCAAATAATTTTCAAGAAAACAAAGTATGAGCCAAGCTTTTTGAAATTACTGTAGTGAACCACAGCATCTTCATCTTCAATAACTGCTTTGTGAGAAGTGCACAGTTCAGCCAAGACACTCGCTGTCTTACATTTAAGTCACAAGAAAAAAACCCCCATGAGGTACACCACGCAAAAAACGCTGAAGAACACGGGCTACATATCTTTATTACAGGTCAGATTATCTCTGTGTGTTGATACTTCAACAGCAGATGGTTGAGAAAAATAACTTCTGCAGGACAAAAGAACTTTAGTTGATAGTGTTCAGATTTATTATCAGGCTTCCACCAAACGCAAACAGTATCACTAAATGCCAGTGAGTCTCTTTCAGGTGTTTAAATCGTTTAAGCATGATCTTCTCAGTTTCACACTACTGCACAGTTGCTGGCTTTAGATAAATCATCTCGTTTGAAGTTCGTTCAGTACATTCACCTTCCTCTTCCTCAATGTTCTCTTTACTTCTGTCTGTTTAACATGTTTTCTGCAGTTTACAAAAGGGACTAACCAAAGATGCCCTGCACTCCAAGCCTTGAACAATTACTACAGATTACCCTCAAAAGTGAAGATCACTTCAGTCTCTTACTCAGAAGTGTCCATCTTCCTATGTGCTTAGCAGTGCTTATTTACAAAATTCTGCTTTCAGTGTGTCTAAAAAATTTTTCGTAATTTCAGTTTGCCTTATTAGCCAGTATTTGGAGTTTACACTTTTTACGCCACTGAAATGTTTTTAGAAACTCACATATGACTATTTCTCACTGCAACTTGGATCAACTGAGTCTTTACCCTATTCAGCATTGCAGACTGCTGTGCTGACACTGCTTAGTGGGGACACCAGCCTGTCCTCTAAACACACTCACAGAAGAGGCTGCAGTAAAAAAGGTTCACTGCTCAAAAGCAGAGTCAGCATTCTTCTTCCAGTTCTCAGAACTGGGAATGAATTAAGCTCCCTCCTCGTTTGGGCTCCCCATACCCAGTACTTAAAGCCACCTCCTTAAGTCAGTATGGTACATAGTCTTCTCCGTGCCTCTATGTTAGCTTACCCCAGGCTTCAGCTGACTCTACATTTCATTTCCAGCTATGGGAGATATTACTTCAAGACAAGCAGTTACCACATTGCCCATCATCACATCAAGATCAGGAAATTATTGCACCCCAAAGGTTATGCCATAGGATGTGAATGGAAAAAGTAAGAGGCCAGATGGTGAATGGTCTGAAGGGAAATGCTGTGTCGTTATCCACTTCAACACACCTGACTACTAAAGAACAAAAAGAATACATAGAAAATAGAGTACAAAACCAAGTACCCAAAACGAAATCCAGTTTCTCCTCAGTCTAGACCAAATCTACCTTCTTGTTGCAGTCCTTCCATATTAGAAGCCAAAAAATTCCATTTGGCTTGTTAGACAGTAAATTCTGTAACATAAAATTAAGCTCTTTAATAAGGTGAGTTCACTTTTGCAGTGTTCACTAACTTTGAAAACGCCAAGTGCAAAATAGTCTGTATCTGGCAAGAGGGTTTCCATTACAACCTGTATACAAACACGGAGAATGATCATTTATATGGGGCTTCCACAAAAAAAATTATAGCTATTTTAAGCCACTGGAAAATAAGTGAGGACACAAGAAATTTGCAGTAACATGTCAGAAAACACTGAGACTTTAAAAAATGAGTTAATATGTTTGCAGGTGTCTTTTAATAAGTGAAGAACAACAGTTTCTGAAGAACTACGTTCAAGACAAGTGATTTGTGTCTAGTGTTGTTTTTAGTATGGTCACTTTACTTATGATGCAAAACTGACTTTGGTGCCATACAGCACAAACTTTGACAATTTAATTTATGCATAAATTGGGTAGTTTCTGCATATGTCCTTATACCATTACAGCACAAAACTCTTTCACACGTTATTCTGTTGCATACTCTCAAAGCTTCTTAGAAGCAAAGATGATATTATATATATTTAAAACTAAAATGCTCTACCATCTGTATTTTCTCAGAACCAAAGGTTCAGGGTTTTTTTCAGGAAGAAAAGAAAAAAGCTAACAAGGTATTTAATCTAAACATGTGAGTAGAACCCAGATGTCACAAATTTAGTAAGGCATATGTATAGGGATCTCCTTTCCCCTCCTTTCCACAGCCTCCTGTGTACTGCACTCATAAAGATATTTCCCATTAGAGATCCCTGCCTCAGAAATAGGAAGTAAAACTAAACCAAAATATACCAAAAAAATGAAGGGCTCACAGTTAAGTTTACGTATCTCTCCCATCTCTACGAACACACAGTTCATAGACCATGGCCAGGCACAAGTCCTGTGCTTTGGACACAGCCTTAGTCTCACTATGCAGACATTACCTGCCCCATTTTGGGGTATATTGTGTTAGGACAACAGCACAGAATGACTTACTGGAAGGAAGCAGAAGCAAAGCAGAGGAAAATACAAGAAGCAACAAAGAGTAAAGAGTACACAATCATCTAGTTCCTTCCAGAAGTCAGCAAATTTGCTATATAAATAACCTGATACCAGGCAAGATGCAAAGTGTCAGACAATACCAGCGGGAGAGACCATAACACATTTCAGCAGACTGGAGAAGACAAAACAGCTAGACTAGGAAGGAATTCAGGACAGACAGATGCAGTGTTGCTGTCTCTGGGCTACCTCCAGCACATCCAGGTATAGACTACAGCCAGAAAGGTGACTCAGAAAGGAGACATCCTAACATAAAAATGAAACCAAGAGATTTTAGCAGCATGCTGAAAAAGATCAAGGACACAGTCAAGAGGGTTAACAGCAACAAAGGGACAAGCTTCTGTGCTGGTCACACACAGAGAGAAAAACAATTTAGGAGATACCAGAGCAAAGAAGCAGTAAGTCGTGTGATCAGGAGAAAAAAAAAAAAAAAAGAAAGGAAAGTTTTGAACCACTCTGCTGAAAGAAGGCAAAATGTACAATGATGAGAAAGGGTGACCACATGGATGTCAAAAGAACATGATCAATGAGACACAGCTATTCTGACAGGAGCACAATGTGAACTCGAACAAAATTCAGGTCTGGAAATGGAAACCAGCAGCAAAAAACTAATGGATCACCTCACTAAAAGGAAGAGACTAAAGATGAGTAAAGGATTACATGAGAATCAAGGGAGAAGCAGTGGAAAGACCACAGAACAGTATAGGACAGCAGATCAGAAGAATGGTAGAGGACAGAGAACATGACATCAGGTAACACAGAAGAGGTTTGAGGAAAAAAATAGCTGTTCCCGATCTCTCATTATTTAATCATTTGATAATACTGGGTAAGGAATCAGATCACAAGAGCAAAAGCATATAGAAATCATCAGCAGTGAGCTATGAATAGCAGGAAACTTTTGAGATCATTTACAGGCAGCACAAGAATAAATGAAGCCAGTGAGCACGGGATCACCTGAGGTTAAGGAGACCAAGGAGAACAGTAAAAACGAAGTTGCTGTCCACCATCACCTACCAGGCGGGATGAACAGCTACCAGCCACCAGGAACACAAGCGTCTTCCCAAGAAAACAACTGCTAAATATACTCAAACAGTGACCTCTACTGGACAAACCCCAGAGTACTGTTACTTGCACTGGCAGCAGGAACACTCCAGGTACGAGCACACAAAAGCTGGAATCTCTGAATAGATTGCTCCAAATGATTGCAACGTTAATTAACCACCACTGGCAGGTAACGCAAATAATTGTTATAGTAGTTACAAGTCAAAGACTTACTGCACATCCCAAAATAAGTGAAAATAAAACAGGTCAGCAGCGTAATAGTCACACACGTATTGATGACAACTAACACTCACACCTGCTGTCAATGCTGAAGGTAACCTTTAATATCCCAGCCTGCTTTTCAGTCACATCCTCCCCTCTGTGGCCTTCTGGGTGGGATTATAGACAAACTGAGCTTCTAAAACCTCTTCAAACACACTTCCTGTGCACAATGTAGTACATGGATTTTAATTGTCAAAACTTCAGGAGCACACCAAGTAAGGATTTCCCATGTCATACTAGGATGTGAAATTTTGTATGTATTTTAAGTAGCTGGAGAATGCCTTGAGTTAGCCCACCAATCTGAAGTCTTGAAGTTGCAGTATCCCTTCATACTTTATGGCAAAATAGCACACAAAAGCTGCTCTGCTAGGAAAAAAAAGTCAGGCAAGGCATAAGCCACATTTTTATGCTCTATCAGTTTTCTTCATAAAAGAGTTTTCTCTGTTGCTAGTTCTACTCCAATTATTGCTCAATTACAAATCTAGTAGCACAAGGAGACCAAAAGGTGAAACCTAATCTACCTGCCGACTTCAGCCTGCAAAGGTACTTTTTTCCAGTCAAAGGTAGCCATTTGTTGTTCTAGCACAATCAATCTATAAATAAAGTAAACAAATAAATAAACAAAACCCCAAAACCCATGAGCCCTCAAGACATGTGATAGACAAACCCTACCATCAGCTGGGAAAAAGTCCTCATCCTGACTCAGATGATCTATTTTGCACTGTCTCCCAGAGCTCCACCTCACTGTGCTTGAAACGATATAGGGCAAGAGCCAGATTAAAAACAGACAAGCATGGTAACATCTCTTCCTCTCCCTGACCTGGGCTCCCCAGAATCTCAATCTTGTGCAGTTCCCAACCTGTTCCCCAGAACCATTATTAAAGCACAAACTCTAGCTGAAGCACTCTGAACAAAGTAAGTAGGTCTAAGATTGATTTCAAGAACTTTTATGACAAATTCTTAACACATGACTGGCACTGCCACCCCAGCATGAACCACGGAGCAGCAATGTGAGAGGAATCATGGCAGCTGGCCCTGCAGAACAGGCAGATCTACACCAACACCTGAAGGTCACTTTCATCCTGCACAGAGGCATCAGATGAGGAAGTGGCCCAGACTGCTGCAGACTTCCAGTTACATTCCACCTCAACTTGAGTGAAGCAGCCCTAAATAGAAATACATAAAACAGAAGCATAAATACCCATAAAAATTACTACTGTTGCACAGATGATGCAGAAACAATATTTGTGGCCGACCAAACTGATCAAATGCGGTTTCTACAACAGAATGTCCTGTGGCTCAAACTCCCTCTGTGCCCCTCTAGCACAGCTACCCTAATTCCCTACCACTATTCATGTCCCATAAATGATCCTATTGAGCAGGAGGTGAATGTTACCTGTATGTCCCTCAGCTAACATCAAGCGACATGGAACAAAAACAACTTGGTCACATCTACCCAAGTTAATCCACCACACTGAAGGACAGATATCTATGGTACAGACACTCATTTTCACCCATTTAAAGAACGTTTGTTAGGACTACTATTGCATTTATTTTGATGGTAGCCAATTCAAAAGACACCTGGGTCAGGATCAGACAACTTATACAGGCTAAGACTGTCTCGAATTTTGCTTCTCAGCTGTATACTGGACAGAAGGCTTTAAAATGACTAAATGATGGAACAATAAACTCCCAGCACAACATATAGAGACACTGGCCTCTATGTCTACATTATGCTAAGAAAAAGCACAAATACTCACTTCCCTGCTTTCTACGAAATTGTCAAGAGACCCTACAAAGGAATCATCCCAGGTTTGTCACTTACGCAGCACCTGGTTCAACAAGACTGCAGAATCACAGCTATTTAGCTTCACTGAGAGTTTTGCTTCTCATTTTGAAGCACAAGAAGTTCTCACCAAGCAGCAAAGGACAGACTCAGCTGTTTCAGAAGTCACCTAGAGCAGAAAAAGCCAGTTCAAGACTCCTTCATTAGCACCAGATAGCTGAAAAAAATTCAGCCTAGTACAGATCCAGAAAAATCAATGTGAACTTGAGTACTTCTAATAATGAATGATTTAGATACATAAATGCAGTACGAATGGCACACTAGAAATATCAACAAAATCCATGCCACAAAAGTATTCTGAGTAGTACGATGGATTTAATAGAGCAGTCCTCATACTTGCTAATGAAACTTTATTTACTTTTAATAGTTTTCTGGCAAAAATGCAAAGTATGTTTACACAAAAATATGAATATCCAGTTTTTACATTTATTTATTCTTTCAGATGGACATATTTATTCTAAATAGCAAAAAACAGCTAGCAGAACACTCATTTAAATGGCAGAAAACTAGCAGAAGATGCTAATATGACCTTAGTGTAGCATGTCAAGTGTCACTGCCATCAGCTTCCTAGTCATTTTAAGAACAATCTGCTAAGACAATTAATTACATAGCTTAAAAGATTAGGTCAACAGTGTCAAATATGAGAATGTGAACTTGAAATTTAGCCTTTTAAAAATGTGTGCTGTCTATTTAAGTGTCTACATCCATTTGTGAAAGAAGAGTAAGTTTCAGACTTGATGAGTTACTTCTCAGGAGAAGCAGTGGTCTTCCCTTCCCATGAAAGAAACCCAAACACAGCAATTAGAAAGGCTGACAGAATCCCTCGGCTGAGAGAAGGCATATACTTGCAGTCTGCTGATAAAACGGCTACTTTAGGAGAAAGCAGTTAATTGAAGGCTGAGATTTAATGTAATGTAACACAAACTTACAGTCATGGCAATCTTTAAACTGGTATTTTGAAAACTAAAACTACTTTAAACATATGGTACACTCTGGATTTTTCTTGAACAGCTAAAGTCAACCTGAACACATCCTTCTTGGATGCTTCTTATTGCTGGATCTTTCTTCCCCCAGTCAGGTCTGCAGCTAAGACTCAGCTACGACATAGGTTAGCTACTCAGCTTTTCAGTGTGGAGCTCATGATGAAGCACATGTCCTCCCCAGGCTCAGATCTGAGACAGCCAAGTTTACTGTGATTCAAGTCTCCATGCAGGAGCTTCAGCCTGTCTCCTCTTCCTCACAGCGAGGCAGACAGCTGCTACCTGCCCAGCCTGTCGTGTGTTCAGCTGAGATCACCCTTTAGCTACGTGAAAGTCTGTACGGCACCAGGTGGAAGAGCTGATTCACTGTCAGTCTGAAAGTCTGCTAGACTGCAGAAGTTCTAGGAATTTTACAAATCTCAGAGAAAGAATAGTAAAGTTTACAAACAGTAACATTTCCAACTCATTTCATCCTTGTGCCAGGTAAGCAGCCATTCAGACAGAGATACCAGAGCAAATAATCAGCACCAGAGAGAAGCTTTCCTGTCAGCACCAAGGTACCCAACCTTGGGTGAGCTGTCTGACCACAAGCACTAGACAGAGATGAGCAGAATGAACTGCTACCTCAAGGTACCTGCAACCCTCCAAAGGCTGCAGAGAAAGCTGAAGTGGCTAAGGACAAATAACTGTCTAGCTTTCAGAAGCTTGAGTTCAGAGACAGCCATCTCCTTGCAGTACCTGAGGGAACACACAGAAGTCACCACACCTAGGTGGCCCCACAGCCCAGCTCCACCAGTGGCTGATAACAGATGCGAGGTGGCAATATGCCCAAAGAAAATTTACCATAATCTTTCTCAAAACATTCACCCAGCTTCAGGCTATTTTTAACTTCATGGCCTTCTAAACCATGGACAGATCTGTATGTTTAACAGTGATGCACTTTGGATTTACTCTCCCTTAACCGGCCCACTGATTTACCCATCAGTCATCATTTACATGCCAGATGGCTGGAAACTGTTGGTCACATTTGTAATTAAATTGAGATTTCTTTGAAAACTACAATGGGATAAAAATAAATAGCAAGGTGGCAGTCTAGAGGGCACTACACCATCAGAAGAAGGGTCCTAAATAACTAATTCATACTTCTCACAGCCAGCCATAAAGTGCCCATAATTTTATCTATCTGCTACTACAAACCCTTTGAGCTACACATTAGTACCCAATAAACTGCATCCAGAGAAGTGCTTATGTGCTAAAATCTAAGGATATTTAAGTTTTTCCTCACGTTTAATCCTTTACAAATGCTTAGAGACTCTAGTGGCACTTTTGCATTAATTCACATGTTTTAAATAACACATACTACCTTACATCTCATGCAGCAAGAAGTGTAGTTTAACAGGCTGGGTTTTATTGGTTTGTTTGTGGTTTTTTAGACCCATCTCAATTCGTAAAGATTTCCTTGGGTACACCCTAAAGCACATACCCAGTCCTCTTGTCAACACATACCCACTTTATTGGTTCCATTCCCCTCCCCATTTCACCTCTCCAGTTGAGTTTCAAAAAGGGAAGGACTGGTTTAGAGAGAAATCCAGTGGCACATGCAGAGAGCAGACAACAACCAGAACATCAACAAAACCAACACTTCTCTTTAGAAGATGCACAGTAACAGGGATGAGACCAAATTTACTGCCTGAATTTCAACAACCAAGAAGCAGGAATGTTTGCACAAGATACTGGTAGATAAACCACACAAACAAACAAAAAACCCCCAAACCCACAAAGACTTTTGCCTTGCAAAAGTCAGTCTGATATCTGCCTCTGCCAAGTTAAGTCTCACATTTATGTTCTCGACATGCTATTCACCAACATCTCACTTAGGGGCCTCTTTACTGTGGGAAGCAGGATCCACAAGCTGAAGGTGGTATGTGCAGTATGTTAAGAGACAGCTTTTTTTTTCTTTTTTTTTGACAGAAATAGGCTACTTGACTTCCATGCCTGATGCTTACACTCAGCTGGCCTTGCTCATATATGTTTGATTATAGATATAATGCACTGGAGTTGTAATTTGCTTTGCTTCAGTCAAATTCATTATCCATTCACTAAAATGCAAACTGCATTGTTTCTGATACAGTTAAAGATTTCAAAAGTCCTCACCTTAACATAAGGACTTCAGAGTCATGGCAGGAAATGGATTTCTGACTGAACTGGTTACAAGACTGAGAATTACAGATCTTCCAGTACACTGCAGGTCTGTATTGAAGCTGTATGGAAAGGCATGGTGAAAATGGCTGCTAAGTCACACCCTCAATCTCTTCACTTTTAATGAAGTACTAACCAAGACGCACCACTCTTAATAGTGACATCATACTCTAAATCAAACTAGCAGTGTCAGCTTTTCAATATTCCTTAACTGCCTGCAATGAAGTCCAAAAACAGGAATATACTTACTTGTAAGCTTGTTGTGACTCAGAACCAGTTGTGTGATGTGAGACAGCGTAACTGCAAATGAAGAGAGAAAGAAGTTCGTTTATGGACATGGCAACTGAGAGCTTGTTTCTATTTCAGCTGAAAAAAAATAGTAAAGTTATTCTCTCCACTCCAGTAACTTGATTCATGTGCATTGTCACAATAAACAAGAGAAGATCAAGACTAAAGGACACATCCACCTACTCCTCTGCCCTTTAACTTTACATTTCTGTTACTGCATCAGACACAACTTGAAGAGCTTTTACTCACAGATACAGCAACCTGCTTCAGCTAACCCTTGAAAAAGCTCATGACTTAACAGAGGCAAATATAACCTGTTAGCAGAATGAAAACAGTCACTCAAAGGCATCAGATCAGAAAGTTCAGTGTTTAAAAAAAAAAAAAGCATCACCATGGTTCCCTGTGCAGCTGCAGGTTGTGAAGGAAGGAAAGGCAGGGAGGAGAAAGGAAGAAACAGTGCACCCACCCCAAATTTCTCCGAAAATTTGAGCACTCTAAGTACTGCCTGCATCACCTCACAATGCAGAACAAGAAGACAGGGAAAGAAGCCCATGGAAAGTCTGTAAGAGTATTGTAGGAAAATCGTCGCTAAAGGGCAGACAAGAGCAGCTTACAGCAGAGCTCTGAGCTTTAAAACATAAAAGGCACACCAGCATCTGAACCATAAGCGACCATGTAACGCTACTGAGTGCTTACCCATATAGATAAATACAGGAATGCAATTTACCCAGAAAAATGAGAGAAGATACTGAAGATAGTAACAAGCCTGTGAACAAATGCCTAAGTACATTTGTTTCTCTTGGTTTAGCCATTTTATTAGCTGTGACAATCAGTAATAGTCAACATTTCATGCGCCCTTGATTTCCAAGCCTGACTAACAAGAACACAACCATCAGAAGGGCAGTCCTACCACTTGGCATCCAGAGAATGAGAAGTGCTCTAGTCTGATGTCTTTAGTTCCAAGGCAAACTGACATCACCAATATCAGGGAAAAAAACCCCTCTTTTCCGCATTTAACTTCAGAAACAAGTCATTCTAGAGCTCTGAGGCTTTACCTAGACTTAATAGCATCAAAAAAATAATTCATTACTGTTTTTGATACTGTACAAAGTTGCTTCCATTCCACTTTGCTTTTAAAACAGAGAAGTTGAACTAAAGTGGCAGAACAAGACCAACCAGCACCACCTCACCTCCACACTGAAGAGTCAGCATCATGCCATGGGCACAATAACAACTGGACCCCTGCATCGCTTGTGCCAGGCAAAGGTCTGCAACAGCCATGCTGAACTGTGGGTGCAGCCACTGGAAGTCAAACTGGGCACTCAGGTACAGTGTATGTTCTAAGAGAACTTTTGCACTATTTCCTTTTCTCCTTCAAAGTTGATGCTTTTTTGGTTTATTAGAGCAGAACAAAGACTGAAGATGCCACCACGCTTCTGTGGCCTTGACTAGTTCATTCTAGTTCTGCATAGAGCTTTGCCAGTTTCAGAGAATCCAAAATTCAGATGATCTGTTTTTTATTTTGTTGGAGCGCATAACAAATTTCATTACAGTAAAACCATCCCCGCAACACGCCTTTTAATAAAAGCAGCTAGAATGACTTGAGAAACTACATGAGGAAAGCTCAAATTTAGTTCCTATATCCACCATGATTGGACTTCGTTCACTCTTTTCTGCCCATGAATCATTTATTCTATGAAGAAGATATGAGTACTGTGATTATTTGTTAAAACTAAGGCTAAACATATCCAAGGTATCGAAATAAAACAAACTCTTTTCATAAGAAATGGTAAGATCTTCCCCGTCTCACTATGGGAAAGCATAAAAATCAAAATGACAACTCACGTAGACTAAGAGAAGTGTTTAGGATTTTGTTTCTGTGCTCAAGATGCAATTCAATATTTAAAAGCATGCCAAATAATATTTAACTCCTGCAAAAAGCCAGCCTCTTCTAAGGAGACAGCACTTACATGCAACTTGCTTGCACCACAGAAGCATCAAGTCACCGAAACTGCAGTAAATGCTACACAGCAGCACACATGCAAGTAATGGCTCTGGATCAGTTACAAACTGAGCTCAGAAAATGAAGTATTTTACTAATAGAGAACAGAGGCAGATCCCAATCTAATCCAAGTGTTTGCACATGGTGAACCTCTCCTGCAACAGTGTCATCATGTCTGTACAAAGGAAGCGTGGATGCTTATTCAAGTGCAATGAAGCTTTGGGGCTGCAGACTTTGTTCTCCTGAACATTGAACTCCTGATGAATTTAAATACCAAAATGTTCCGTACATATTTAAAACTAAGTCTTCTGATTACACCAGCAAGCCATGTGCACCACTGGCCTTTAGCAACACAAGGTTAGAAGCATTATTCTCACTACTCCCTCTCCTTTTTTGTCCCATTACTGTATTCTTCAACCGAGACTATTCTCAGAAGGGTTTCTTCTCTCACACCTATAAAGAACAGAACAAAGTCCATATCAAAAATTTCAAGGCTGAAATCCCTAGACCAAAGAAATTTGAATCTGTATTTTACTGTCCAAATTTGACTGAAGTCTAGACACCTTGTCTGAGACTCCACTATCTCAGTCAATCCTGATGCATGACAAAAAAATCCCACGGCATCTTTGACCAGCAACAGCAGGCTGACATCCCCCAAAGGAGCAAGAAAGGCTACACTTCACTACTATTTTGAAAAGAGCAAAGGTTTATGTGTCTGTGCTCTGGACTACTTCCAGCAGCATTTTAGACATATCAAGACAAAGAGAGTCTTCAGTCTTGAAAGGTCCAAAGCTACTACCAGTTCAGAGATAAATTTAGAAGCATTTTAAGAAAGGGAGCCATGATAAGAGAGCGGTACTTGCTCACTCCTTACACAGAAGGGAATTCGCTCACTTACATTAAACTGACCTGTGTCAAACAACCAGCCCCTGGAAATGACATGTTTTCCAGTACGCTGCCACATGCCTACTCCTGTGAAAAGGACTGTGTTGTGGGAACAGCTGACTGAGGCTTACCTCATCCTAAACACAAAGTCATTCTGTAGGACAACTAAACCGCCAAGCCTGACAAAGAATATATCTGTCTTAAGCAACTGGTTAACATCCCCAAGTAACATCTAGAAGGCTAAAGGGGGGCTGGTGGGGCAATTTTGATTTGGATGTACACAGTCCAGGTAAGCATAACAAACAAGAAGTCAGATGACTCATCCTGAGTATCAGTCTCCCGAGAATGGAAGGGCACTGAGATTCCCATGGGGAATTGCTATAACCTCTCTATGATGCCATTGGAGGAGCTTCTGGACACTGCCTTGATAACATTATAGTCACTAGCATACAGGCAATAAGTTACTGTGATTTCATGAACACACCAGATACTCACACAGAAGTCTGAGGGTCAGGATAATACCTACTGTCAGAGCAATTTACTTGCACAGTAATCACAAATTCTCATTATGGTCCCAGTCCCACTATGACTTCAAAACAGAGCGAGTGAAGGGAAGAATATTTAGGTTCTACGATTTTGGCCCTAATATCAAGTCTCTTCATATACTGCTGCCATGCACTGCAAGTCAGCTGTACAAAAAATATCTGGATGACAATACTCAACCTAATTATTAAGGAAAAAATAAAATAAATAAAAACCCTCCCTGTCAAAAAAAAAACAAAACAAACCCTGACAAACCAACCAAACCAAAGCAAAATAAATTAGGAAAAAAAACCCCCACCCCCACTGAACAGGAAGACCCCAGTGACTTTGCTGAGCCGAGATAAGACACTGCCTGCCCCACTGGAGGAAGTTAATGCAGGATGAGCATTACAGTGTTGTTACAAGTAGCCTGCCTCTCCATCTTCTGTCCTTTGGTTATTTTAGGAATGAACAATTTTATCAACATTAACTTTCTGATAAATAATTCAAGTCATGTTAATTCCTACCACACGAGTATGTACTTTATTCAAAATATGAATAGCTTACAGATGGAATGATAATGAGAGCAAATTAACACATAAATAGGATTGCATCCAATATTCCTTCCCTGACAACAGAGCAGCTGTCGCAAGTTATTTGGCAAAATAATTCCTTCATTCTTAGCTTCTCCGTGTCAGTCGCTTAAAAGACACATAAATGAGACTGGTCCATACTCTAAGAACAATCCCATAGTTGCTGATGGCTGTTCAAAGTCCTCCAATAAATGCCCCCCATCCTTTGCTACACTAGGGAAAAGGGCACATCATTCCCTACTTGCTGAACCTGCTTGTTCAGCCTACAGGATGTCTATTAATGCTCTCTACCATTACCTGTCCATAGTGGGTGCTTTATAAATAAATGTCACCACTTTATTCCACAATATGAAGGCAAAAAACCCAAACCAACACAACAGAACACTTCCACAGGGCAAGACATTTTTTAACACTATTTATGTACAGAGGATGCACAACTATAGTATAGGTGTGCACACAGATGGTGTAACTTGTTTTATCATAGGCTGGAATAATAAGAAGAGTCTTTAACACTTAAAATTGTTTCACACAGTCTTTGCATGACAAGCTAAAGAACAGGACACTTAGATCAAGGGATATTTTTTTGTCTCACATTAAATCTCTTCTCTACAGAACATGTCTGAAAAAGGGTTCTCATATTACAGTTCTGAAAGCATCAAAAATTCAGATGCTCTCAGGATCCGTAACACTATTCTAGTTTGTACTTTAAGTCATTAGGAGAAAACATGGAAGTGCCTGGTTTCAAGGAATATTCCAAAAACAGAACTCTACTTCTAATGACATTAATGAACTCCTGATTTAGAAGTGGTTCAGGTTAACTTTTCTTTGTGAATCTGAATGCCACGTTGTAAATAACCTAGTAACCACACTCTTTCTTTGCTAAACATGAAAGTGGGAAGAGATGCAAAGGTTGACAAGCTTCCAGGTCTAAGCTAACTTGTCAATCTCCTTCCAGATAGAAGTATTTCATCCTTAATTGGAAAGACGCACTGGTATTTGACAGAGGCAAGTTTTGTCTGTTTCGTCTCTCCCAGAGCTGCTACAGAGGGTGGAAGTCAATGCAAAAGAAAATCAGAGTGACTGCCCTGTACTGCAGCAAGTCATTCACTAGACTGAAAAAACAAAAAGCCAGGAGAGAATCGTATCCAGGACAGGGCATACATTCCCCTTTGCTCCTCTTTGCCCCCACACAACACCAGTTTTCCCTATCACTTATATTTTGCTGGGGCTTTTTTCTAAACACACATAACAAGAACAGGGCTACACCTAAGGTAAAGGATTGATTGGCACACTGAACAGATGTTACATGGTATACTTCTTCCAAATCCACATGCCTGTATTAACCCTAAGTGAATTAAGTTAAGAAAGCTGAAATACAAGCTCACTAGCCACTCTGCAGCAAGTACTTAAATGTGCAGTGAGACAAGGCTTGGTCCTGTCCTTGAAGAGTAAGGACTATCGGGAGCAGCTCACCTTTAAGGGATATTTGGCACCTCTGGTAGGGGCATTCACAACCACTAAATAGTTACAGGAGACAAAATCCTGATCAGGGGCTACTGAACACCGTAACTCAGACATATCTTCCAAACTACTTAATCCTTAAAACTCAAATAGCCAAAAACGTTCCCTACAATCATCACCTAAACTTACCTTAACTCTCAACATCTGCTGGTGGCCCTCCTTAGAGATGAAACCCTGTCCAAGAAGAGTCACTGGACATGAATAGTGATGATTGCTTTTAACAGAGATCTTTACTTCATGAAAGGAAAAAAAAATAGCTGAAAAGGCAAGCCTTAACACCGCCCTGGAAAGGCATGCAACACACAGAGAAGGAAAGGTACCAGGTCAGTCTCCTTTAGCTTACATGCCAGCTTTGAGAGCCAGACAAAACCCAACCACCCAATCTACATTAGAAAAGACTATCCATTTGGAGTCAGATGACAGGGGTTTGAAAACAAATTTAACACTTCCTCAAAACATTACCAAAAATTCAGAAGTAGTATCTATTCATTACTTTTTATTCGGCAGAGTATTCCTTCTCCAGAAGGCAAATACTTTCATGGTAAAAAAAAAATCCCCAAACCAAAAAACATGACCTATCTGTTCTCTGTCAGTGAACACAATAACTGAAAAAGCAACTAATTTAACAGAAATCAGCCATCATTTCCCCCTTCCCTAACTTTCATCTCAAATTGAAGAAGGCCCCAAATCCCCATGCTAGATCAAGTCACACAACATGCACCAGGAGTATCTGCAGAGACCCCTCTGATGCTGTCCAACTAGGGCACCACAGGTCTAATACCCCATGTAGGGAGCTCCCTGCCAAAGACATTTCAGATGCCTAATTAGCAGCCTGGTATTAGGGAACATCTGGGGACCACAGTGTTCCACCTTGTGGTCCCTGGCCCTGCCAGAACAACAAACCCCAAAGAGTCTTTGCACAAGAAAAGCTTTTTTTTTAGGATTATCAATGTGCTTCAACATTATCCTTTTTCTATCCTTGAAAGATCAAAGCTGGTTAAATAATTATGTGTCTAATGCTGATAGAAGGCACCAAGTCTACTTAACAAAAGCAACAGTACTCCATTGCTGCCCCATATACCTGACAGATCTAAGTATAGTTCTGAAAATTGATCTTCAATTAATGTGAGCTAAAAACTACTTTGTCTCAAATAAACACTCATCCAATAGAAACGCAGTGACTATTTAATGTGAGTTCACATACCTGGTCCTTACACCACCATCTTCCCAAAGTTCCATGTACCACCCAGAAGCATGAAAAGAGGAAGTACAGCATGAAGACTTAAGTACAGAACCTAGTTCTGCAAAACTGTACTTAAGACTTCATCCTTCATTAATGTGACTGAAGACACCTTGATGTGCTCCCGACTCTGCAGATAATGGCGCACTGGTAGTGAGCCATACCCTGCCCTGAGCTCCTGTCTATCTTGTAAGAAGAGTTACGTACATTTGCTCCTGGCTGCTATCAAGTTTAACATAGTAAAGAGCTAAACCACGATACAGTCAAGTTTTAAGTACATTGGTTGGTTGAGATTTTGCTTTTTTCCCCTCATTGCATCGTGCATTCAGAAAAATTTCAGCCTGTGGCACACTATAGACAGTCACAACTTTAACTCCCTCAGTATTGGCTGTGCCATAACATCATGTGCATTTTAGCAAGGCAAAGATACCCGACTTGCTCTTCATTTATGTGTTCTCCAGAATAACAGCATGTTGTTACTGGTATGCTGTATTCACTGTAAATTAACCACAGCAAATATACTGTACCAACAGCAGCACCCTGTCATGGCTCAGGAAGCATGTGCAATCGTATGATACCCAAAGCACGATGTTGCTGTATCTGTGATTCAGTATTACTGTCCTCTCCTTCAGAGACCAGCCACACGTAATTGCAGGCTGATGTCACCCTATCCCTTTCAAACACCAGTGGAGATGCTACTTGGCTAGCGTTTTTTGTTTCACTAGCAGGACGGAGAAGAGGGAAAGTCTCCCCATCGGTCAAGTGCTAGAATGCCAGCAGTAGGACAGGGAACGCTGAGCCCCGGCGCAGGGCTGCCCTGCACACACGCACGGCTCCTCGCGGTGCTGCCGGCAGCCTGATGCGGGGCGTTTCGCTCAGCCCGTGGATCTCTCCCCAAGCCCCCCACGCCCAAAGGCCACCTTCGCACCCAAGAGTCCCGAGCGGCCGCACCATCGCAGCAGGGCCGGGGCAGCGGCCGGAGCGGGGCGGGGCGGCCCGGACACCCCGCGCCCAGGGCCGGCCCCGGCTCGCCCGGGACAAATAAGGAAGTTTCCGCGCTGTGCCCGCCCGCCGCCGCCGGTACCTACAGAGGCCGGGCACGTCCAGCATGCTGGAGATGCCGCGGTCGCACATGTCCACCTCGGGCTGGTTCTTCTCCCTGCTCTC